>CAUYPK010004491.1:0-55149 GCA_963574355.1 Loris lydekkerianus
AAAATGGAGACATTACCTCTTTCATGTTTACATGGATAGGGCTGGAACATATTCTTCTTAGTAAAGTATCTCAAGAATGGAAGAAAAAGTACCCAATGTACTCAGCCCTACTATGAAACTAATTTATAGCTTTCATATGAAAACTATAACCCAGTTATAACCTAAGAATAGGGGAAAGGGGAAAGGGAGGGGAGAATGGTCAGAGGGAGGGTAACTGGGTAGACCACACCTACGGTGCATCTTATAAGGATACATGTGAAACTTACTAAATGTAGAATATAAATGTCTTAACAAATAACTAAGAAAATCCCAGGAAGGCTATGGTAACCAGTGTGATGAAAATATGTCAAATGGTATATAAAACCAGTGTATGGTATCCCGTGATTACATTAATGCACACAGCTATGATTTAATAATAAATACATTTTTAAAAAATGTTTTGTTATAGCAGCAGGAAGGGGCTGAGATGCCTCCTGACCCCTTTGAATCCCTGACCCCTTGCAGAAAGGACCTCTCTGCACAGCTCCATCCTTCCTCCCTGGCAGAAAGGACCTCTCTGCACAGCTCCATCCTTCCTCCCTGGCTTAAAGGACCTCTCTGCACAGCTCCATCCTTCCTCCCTGGCTTAAAGGACCTCTCTGCACAGCTTCATCCTTCCTCCCTGGCAGAAAGGACCTCTCTGCACAGCTCCACCCTTCCTGCTTCAGGTAGTTCAGCTCCCAGGATGCCATCTTTGTCCTTGTGGGACCTTGGTGAAGACCCTGGAAGCTTCTGGAATCCTTCCCATTCTTCTAAGACTCTATTATGGGTTAAATTGTGTCCCACAAAATGCATATGTTCAAGCCCTAACCCCCAGCATGTCAGAATGTGATCTTATTTGTGACAGAGGTTGTTTGTTTGTTTGTTTTGAGACAGAGTCTCACTTTGTCGCACTTGGTAGAGTGCCATGGCATTATAGCTCACAGCAACCTCAAACTGTTGTGCTCAAGTGATACTCTTGCCTCAGCCTCCAGAGTAGTTGGGACTACAGGTGCCCACCACAACACCCAGCTATTTTTAGAGAGGGGGTCTCACTCTTGCTCAGGCTGGTCTCAAACTCCTGAGCTCAGGCAATCTATACTCCTCAGCCTCCCAGAGTGTTAGGATTACAGGTGTGAGGCATTGCGCCCACCTCAGGACAGGGTTTTATTTTATTTATTTTAGACAGAATCTCAAGCTGTCACCCTGGGTAGAGTGCCAGGACGTCATAACTCACAGAAACCTCCAACGCTTGGGCTCCAGTGATCCTCTTGCCTCAGTTTTTCTATTTTAAGTAGAGACAGGGTCTCACTCTTGCTCAGGTTGGTCTTGAACCTGTGAGCTCAAGCAATCCACCCGCCATGGCCTCCCAGAGTGCTAGAATTTCAGGCATGAAATACCTGAAATTTCATACCACCACACCTGGCCTGGACAGAGTCTTTCAAAAGTGATTAAGTTAGAATGAAATTGTTAGGGCAGACCCCCCTTCTACACAGCCAGTTTCTTTATAAGAAGAGATTTAGGACACAGACAGGGACAGATAGGGCCATGAGAGGACACAGGGAAAAGGTGGCTGTCTACAAACCAGGAGAGACACCTCAGGAGGAACCTGCCCTGCAGCACCCTGACCTCAGACTCCAGTCCCCAGAATGTGCAACAATGAATGTCTGTCTGAGTTTAAACTACCTGGTCTGCGGTCTTCATCACGGCAACCCTAGTGAATGAGTACCAGGGCTGTCCTCACAGATGCACGGTGTGAGCAGAGCACTTAAAAGCTTGCACATCAGTGGCACCCGTGGCTCACCTACTTCCTCGTGGGCAGTCAGGGAGGCAGAGGCTGCAGGAACCTGGGGCTGTGCTCTGCCCAGCACTGGGGGAGGAGCCCGGGCTGCAGGGAAGGGAGACTCCCCCAACAAACAGGCACCACTGAGGCAGGACGTGTGGGCAGCACCCCTGACACTGTGGCCCTGAGCCGCCCACCTTTGCCCTCTGCCCAGGCCCTACCCCTGGGCTCCCTGCCCTCTCCTGACCCCAGTGTCCAGAGTCACTGACCTGGCAAGCAGCCAGTGCAGGCCTGACACAGAGAAGACCCAGCAAGAAGAAGACCAAGCTACTTGGGAGACACTCACGGCCTCAACAGGCATCAGACCCCACTATCAGTGAGACAGAAGTCCCCGGGGGCACCCAGGGGAGAGGCTAGGGACTCAGAGGGGATGCTCCAAGCCCAGGTAAGGACAGGTTATCAACCAGTACAGAGAGTCACTATCTCAGTGGCCTCCGGGACCCTCCTGGATATGTGGCAGCTGAATGCCAGCGTGGGTGATGGGTCGAGAGCTGGCAGCCTGTGCTGTGCCATCTGAGCAGCACAGATGGCCCTGCACAGGGAAGTGCGGAGGGGCCTGTGGGAGGGCGCAGGCAGGGCAAGGCCGTCCCAGCCACTTCTCCCACCCTTGGCAGAAGTGGGAGGCAGGATGAGATCTGGAGGGCTGGCCAGGGTGTGGAACAAGTTGGGGAGGCAGAGGGAGCCATTTGATCCATTAGGGGCTGGGGAGTCTGAGGGGCTATGTGATCCATTAGGGACACAGGTCTCTGTACCAGCCCTGTTCACCAAGGACAGGGTAGACCAGGAATAGGGCAGTTAGGGGGCACAGCCCCCGAAGTGATTGCCACCCTCCAAGTGCCCCACAGGAGATACACCCTCACGCCAATGGGCACCCAGCACCCTACACAGACCACGCATACAGCAGCCATCTACTACAGGCTTGATCAAGTACAAACTGCACTTCCTGGCGTTTGGCCTCACAGCTCACAGCCCTCCTGTATTTGCGGCTCTTTCTGCCTTCTGACAGGACTCCCAGACAGTAGTGATGGTGCCCATAGCCTGCCCCCTCTGCTTCGTCTCCTAATTGCTCCTGCACACCCACTCTAGTCTGCCTGCCCCAGGACCTTTGCACGTGCTGATCCCGCTGCCAGGTGCTCCTCTCCCCCAGTGGTATGCAGAGCTCTGACCCTGTCTGTCTTCAGGCCACTGCTCAAATGTCACCTGTTTGGAGAGGGCTTTCCTGAGCATCTTTTATGGACTAATGTAACACACACACGCCCCTGGATTCACCCACCTTGCCTCTTTCCCCCAGTGCATAGCCACTGTCTGATACGCCACATGTCCACCAGGAAGGACGGGACCGTGTCTGTTTTGGTCATTGCTGTTACCCAGGCTGAGGACAAGGCCCAGCACAGAGAGGTACTCAGGACATCTTTGTCCCACCTGCCAAGCTGTCCTTGTGGGTCCAGGTGAGGAAGGGGACAGCAGCCACAGGGAGAGGTTGGTAGTAACCAAAGTGGTCAGGTCCACACTTGCCTCCAGGAAGACCCCCCTTGAACACCACCAACCCAGAAGGCCTCCCCAGAACTGGGCAGAAACACCAGTGTCCGTGGGTGTGACTGTGAATACAGGTGGGTGACAGCTGTCTGCCTGTGGCTGAGACCCTCCTCAGCTGGCACTGGCCGAGGTCTTCAGCCACTCACGCGGCCATGGCTTTCCCTCCCCGCTGGAGAGAAAACTCTTGAGAGGAGGGTCTGGCACTGACTTTGCTCAAGGCTGAAGGCAGAGACAGTCCATCCACCAAATCCAACTTCCAGAATAAGAAGGCAAGCTTGTGCATGAGCTCCACTTTGTTTTATTTATTTTGAGGCTACGTGACTAGGAGCATACAAATATATTATAGAATTGTGGCCGGGGGCAGTGGCTCCTGCCTGTAATCCCAGCCCTCTAGGAGGACAAGGCGGGAAGATTGCTTGAGCTCAGGAGTTGGAGATCGGCCTGAGGAAGAGCAAGATTCCATGGCTACTAAAAAAAAAAATAATAGAAAAATTAGCAGTGTCACTGGCATATGTCACAAAATGTTATTCTTTTTTTGGCTGTGCATGGTGGCTCATGCCTGTAATCCTAGCACTCTGGGAGGCCAAGCCGGGTGGATTGCCTGAGCTTAGGAGTTTGAAACCAGCCTTAAAAAAAAAAAAAAAAAAAAAAAAATAGCTGAGGTTGTGGTGGGCACCTGTAGTCCCAGCTATCAGGGAGGCTGAGGCAAGAGCATCATTTTGAGCCCAAGAGTTTGAGGTTGCTGTGAGCTATGATGTCACAGCACTCTACCCAGGGCAACAGAGTGGGACTCTGTCTCCAAAAAAATGAAAATATTATTTTTCTTTCGATTTTTTTCCCACCCCTTTGAGGATATAATGTTCATTCTTAGCTTGTCGACCAGCCTGGGCCTGGAGAGCACCATCTGCATCGCCCCAATCCAAGTGACAAACATTTGGAAAACTGTTTGCTAAGTACGGGGTCCCGGGAATGCACTGAGAATGGGTGAGGACACCGAGGATGACAGCTGTGACAAACAGGAAAAAGCACATGGGAACGCTTATGACACCTTCAGTGAAAAACAGCAGGATACACAGGGTATGAGCCATGTGATAGCTGCTCTGACTGCGCGTATTCTGAGTGGTTTTTCTATTATTTCTTCAAGCTTTTCTTCGTGAAGGATCCATATCATTCTTGGCTCCTCTTGTAAAGTGAAATTCCAGAGGCCGAGGAAACAGCATGGCCACTGGTTAAAACCATAACTTTTGGCCTTAAACTGGGACGTGACCCCAGCTGTGGTCCTTACCCTGACCATTGGCCTGGCTAAGCCTCAGCTGGGGAAGCTGAATGACACCAGCTCCCTCCCTGGGCACTCGCATGTGGTCAGCAAGTGTGGCAAAGCCCCCAGGTGGTCGCTGCGGGAACTCTTGGTGCCTTTTGGTAGAGCAGAGACTGACAGGAGCCTCTCCCACACCGTTCCACCTGTGGTGCTACCCAGGGTCTCTCCAGGACACACACACACACACACACACACACCCCGTCACGACTATGTTCTCTGCAGGTGCCTCCTCAACCTGCCAGGAAACTCCTACGGGACCAGGCCCAGCCAGGTCAGCTCCTCTAGCCAGAGAGGCAGTGACAGACAGTGGTCCAGGAATTGCTGGCAAGTCACCTCTGTTTCCTCACCTGAAAAATGGAGATAGCCACCACACTTCCCTCAGAGGGGAGAGCAAGGGACAAAGGAGACAAGAGTCACCAAGAGCCCGGTGCAGAGGGCAGAGGCTGGAATGGCGTGCACTCGCCAGGAAGCCCAGAGCACACAGAGAGTCACTGCATGACTCAGCAATTCCACTGCTGGGGGAACAACTGCACAAGTAAAAGGACATCCACGTAAAAGCTGCACACAGAGGCTCACAGTAGCATCCTCGTGACAGCCAAGAAGCAGAAAGATCTGAATGCCCGTCCACTCCTGTGTGGCTGGACAAAGTGCAGCCCGCTCACACAGGGTGAGTTATTCTGCCATAAAAGGAATGGTGGGCGCAGTGGCGCAGCTACAGCACGGATGACTTGGACTGCTCCGTGAAAGATGCAGTCACAAAAGGTCCTGTGTGTGATCCCATTTACAGTAGAACCTCAGTAAGTTGCCTCCTCAAAGGACTGTAACAAACTGGTCAACACATGGAGGTGGTCGCCATAAGGAGCTAGGCCTGCTGTACTGATATGTACTGGAATTTCACTTTACAACAGGAGCCAAGAATGATATGGATCCTTCACGAAGAAAAGCTTGAAGAAATAATGAGAAAAACCACTCAGAATATGCGCAGTCAGAGCAGCTATCACATGGCTCATACCCTGTGTACCCTGCTGTTTTTCACTGAAGGTGTCATAAGCGTTCCCATGTCCAGTCTGTGAGAATTAGGTCAACTGAAGGAGGCAGTCAGTGTAAGAAGGTGGTCAGCTACGAAGGTTCTTCTGTACATGAAATATCCAGAACAGGTGAATTTACTGAGCAAGTAAACTAGCAGCTGTGAGGGGCTAGACAAATAAGGAATGGGGGGTGACTGACTGTTAATGGGTGTAAGGTTTCCTTCTGGGGGATTGAAAATGTTTTAAAATTATTTAGATATGATGGTTGCACAATATTGTGAATGTACTAAGTGCCACTAAGTCGTTCACTTTTATAGGGTTAATTTACATTATGTGAATTTTATCAACACCAATAATGAAAAAAAACATGTCCAAAGGAGGGGGCTGGCCTGGGGTTGGGTCTGGCAGCTGCAGGGTGCCATCAAGAACTGGTCCCTTCTATGCTGTTTTGTCCTCAGGGGGCTGGCTTTTGTCCATAGGTGTATTCATAGTCACAAAGCGGCTGCATAAGTCTAGACATCATGTCTCCACACACATACACTCAAAGCACCCCTCAAATGACTCTCCCTTTAGGAGGAAGGAATATTTTTTTTTCCCGAGGCCCCAAGCTGACCTTCTCTCCTCAGTTCACTGCACAGAACCAGGTTTTGAGCCCCCTCAGTCTCACCCCTAGAGCAAGCACCAGTCATGACTAGCTTAACCTACTGAAAACCCAGCCCCTAAAGCCACACGTCACACACCACAGCCAGGTTCTCCTGGCAGGGCTGATGTTGTCAGGAATGTCTCCCAGCAGCCAAGGCACAGAATATACTGGATACCGTAACCAGTACCACTTCCCCAACAGATAAACACGTCCTGCTACCTGCCCCCGGACAGACCTGGGCCTGGGAAAGGAAGAGCTTGGGCCTGTCCAGCCAACTTGAGAAGGGCCAGGCCCAGGGCAGCTCCCACCACTGCTGCAAGGAGGCAAAGGAGTGGGGTGGGGGTGGGGGGGTCCCCAGGAGTCAACAGAACACATTGCTGCAGATGCCAATCAGACTTACATCACTAGAAAATCCAAAATTCTCCATACACACGTATTTCTAGTCTGGGCCACATATGTGCCTTTTACAAGAAAGAAATACAATTATTATAATTAAGAATGTTCGGGCAGCTGCCTGAGCCATTAAGTCACCCGGCTCCCAGGCCAGAGGCACGGTGATGGGCCCAGCCTCTCACCTTGTGGGGGGTCAGGCAGTAAGTTCTGGCAATTTTGCTCAGTGACATTCAGCAGATGTGCCCCCTGCACCTCCACAGGCCCCGCCACCTCCTTTCCAGGCGCTTGTGATGGCTCCTGGTGGGTTTCCCTTGGTGACAATTGTCCACTTCAGACACAGGAATTTTTTTTTTTTTTTTTTTGGCCAGGGCAGGTTTGGACCCGCCACCTCTAGTATATGGGGCTGGTGCCCTACTCCTTGAGCCACAAGCACTGCCTCCAGAGACAGGGATTTTTCTAAGACACAAATTGGGCCTATCTCTCCCTCTCTTCACTGCCCACCTCCCACTCCTCACCTGTGTGAGACCTAGGCAGAGTCCTCAGTCACACAGGGCCCAGGATGGAGAAAGAGCACGCAGGATGTCAGCCCCATGGGGGATCCCAAGTTCTATCCTGTCCTCGGAGCTTGCCACAGTGAGCAGCTGTGACACCATCGGCTGCCTAACTGGGAAACTAGGAATTGTCCCGTTCTAATTGCAGAGGCCATGCTCACCTTTGAAGAAAATGTTAAAAATGAAAAAAAAAAGCAAAAAAAAGTACAAATAAAAGAACATGAATCCCAAAGATTGGGAGCATTTACAACTTGGCTGAACGCCTCACCACCTCTCCTGTGCATATATATGTGTGTGTTTGATGTAAGTTAGAGTGTACTGATGCTTTAGGGTTTGTTTGTTTGTTTGTTTGTTTTGCAGTTTTGGCCAGGGCTGGGTTTGAACCCACCACCTCCGGCATATGGGGCTGGTGCCCTACTCCTTTGAGCCACAGGCGCTGCCCACTTTAGGGTTTTTTTATTATTAAACATTAATATTAAATGATTATGTAACATAATGAGATTATAAAATAATTCTACTGGTTGATGTTTACAAAGTATCTGCAAGAAGAAGAACCTTTGAGCCAGGTGCAGTAGCTCACGCCTGTAACCCAGCACTCTGGGAGGCCAAGGTTGTTGGATTGCCTGAGCTCAGGAGTTCGAGACCAGCCTGAGCAAGAGTGAGATCCCCCCGGGCAGCACCTGTGGCTCAGTCAGTAGGGTGCCGACCCATAAACCAAGGGTGGTGGGTTCAAACCCAGCCCCAGCCAAACTGCAACAAAAAACAACAACAACAACAAAAAAAAAAAAAATAGCTGGGCGTCATGGCACCTTGGATTATAGGGCGCCTATAATCCAAGCTACTCAGGAGGCTGAGGCAAGAGAATCACCTAAGCCCAAGGATTTGGAGGTTGCTGTGAGCTGTGACAGCACAGCACTCTACCGAGGGTTAATAAGTGAAACTCTGTCTCTAAATTAAAAAAATTAAAAAAAAAAAAAAAAGACTGAGACCCCCCCCTCTACTAAAAATAGAAAAATTAGCTGGGTGTTGTGTCAGGCACCTGTCGTCCCAGCCACTCAGGAGGCTGAGGCAGGAGGATTGCTTGAGCCCAAGAGCCCAAGAGTTTGAGGTGGCTGTGAGCTGTGACACCATGGCACTCTACCAAGGGTGACAAAGTGAGACTCTGTCTCAAAAAAAAAAAGAGGAAGAACCTTTATACAAGATTGGACAATTAAGTTCGAGGATTCATCCTAGAAAAGTGCTACGTACCTCATTGGTGAATATCACTGCAGTCACCTCCGAAGAACTCACCCAGGCGTCTAGTGACCACAGTGGAGACGAGGCTGCCACCCTAAGCTGCCATCTCTGAGAGGAAGGGCTGCTCCCGGCCCTCGAGGCCCAGTCTCTGACAGAGACAAGCACACACTGGCAGACAGCTGAAGGAGCGCCGGGGGCAAAGGCAGGCGGCGGCCATCTGGAACCTCGCAGTAAGAAGAAAGCGTCAGACAAACAGCAGCGACCCATGAGGGGAAGGAGAAGATGACGTGGTGCGAATTGTTAAAACGAAACAGAACGGTTGGGAAATAAGGCCGAGGAACAGCTCGTGGAAGAAAGAGAAAACTGGAGGAAAGAGAAAAGAAAATTAGGGAATGGTGGAGATCCGCCATACAAGTGGGAGGAGAGAAATCACGGAGAAAAAAAACAGGAAAGAGTCAACAGGGCGTTTCACTGCCTCAGCTGCTGGAGCTCCGTCGTGCCCTGGACCAACGCTGACTAGAAGCTTCCATGAGGCAGGCCCTGGGTCACACAGGCAATGAGACCAGTGCAGACCCGCCCTGTGGGACTCAGACACACATTTTTAATATCAAGACCCACAGACAGAAACGAGTTTGTATCACAACTCAGTACGCACATACGCAGCTAGACGATGTCCCATCCCACAGGGCTGCCTCTGGCTCCGTGTGGCCGTGCTGGTGGCTCCTATTCTATCCCAGTCCCCTTTATTTCATCTCACTTTTGTTACATCTGTCCCAACTCACATTCTGAACCTGGACCCACAGCCCACTCGCGGGTGCCACCTGCTGCTGGGAAACATGAGGCTGGCTGGCCAGAGGAGACGGACGGGGGTGGTAAGTCTTCTTCCTTCTACTTGCTGTGTGGTGGAAACTTCCCCTGAACTCCCCCAGCCTTCCTTTCACAGCAAGGGACAGATGCATCCTCTGCCTCCGGGGAAGGGTGTGATCCGAGGGCACTGACCTCTCTTCCCAGGAGGCCCCTGACTGCTTCTTAGAAGTCACTGGCGGCAGTGAGCGCCTCAGTAGGCACCTCAAACAGAGGAGGTGTAACACAGACACTGGTCAAAAAGAGAAAATAATCCTTCCCTTAGGACTGGGAAGGTGGAAGAGGACAGAGTAGTTTCTAGAACTCAGGGGCTCAAAGGACAGATGTCAGAGGAGGAGAATCTCTGAGGCCTCTGAGAACACAGGAGAGGTGCGTTCCAGAAGTACCATGAGACAGACGCCTGCAACAGGAGCCACCTGCCTCCTGGAGGGACACTGTGGGGACAGGAAAATGCAGGGTCAACACCCCCCCTCCCTGGAGACAGCAGGAACCTGGGAGTGTGCACAGCAGGGAGATCAGGAACGCGGCCTGGAGCAGGACAGGCGTGAGTGGCCACCGTCCACAGTGAAGGTGGGTCTAGTGAGAGGGACAGTGACGGCTCCAGGCGGGGCCTAAGGTCTGCAGCAGGGCAGGAGCTGAGGGGAAGGGACACCAGCAAGTGCCCGGCATGTTTTGAAGGCAGAAAGGGTGCAGGTAAAAAAAGAGGGGTGCACAGGTCGACACCAGGAACCCGAGGAAGAACAGCCTGGAAGATGGGCTGCAGACTTGGAAGGCATCCAAACATGATGCCTCAATACAACAGGAACTTTCTCCCGACGTGAAGGCTCTGGAAGAGAATCTTCTCTTGCCTCTTCCAACTTCTGGGCTCCACAGTCCCAGCCCACTACTGGGGGGATCCCCTGAGGTATCAGGTGGTGGCCTGTCACCCGAGTCCCTTCTCTATCTCCACACGGCTTCCCCTCTCCTCAGGCATCTCTCCCCTGTGTGTCTCATAAGGACGCTTGTCATTAGATTTAGGGCCCACTCAGGTAATCCAGGATGAGCTCATCTCCAGAATCATTACTTAATTAAATCTTCAAAGACCCCTGTCCCAAATGGAGTCACATCCATGGGTTCTGGGGTTATGATGAGGACAAAATTTTTGGAAGGGGCATCACTCAGTCCAGTACCAGGGGGAAGACGAGGTGCTCAGCTTTGGGTGTGCGTGACACACCCCAGTGGAGACCAGAGCGGATTTGTGGGGTGAGAAGTCAGGGCTGAGGATGACCACTGGCAAGTGGTCAGCACAGGATGGGCACCTGAAGCCAGGAGGCCAGGTGAGGCCCAGGCCATGTCCAGGACTTGGGTACAAGTCCCAGGGTGGGCACCCAGGAAGGCCAAGCACAAACCTGGTCTTGGCAGGAGGCCTGAGTCAGCCTGAGCCCCTGGGTCAGTCCCACCTCAAGGCAAGTGGTGGCCTCTGAAATCTCCCTTCCGATGTGCTCTGCCCAAATTCCTGAGCTGAAGAAGCTACCAGCTTGATGCACAGCTACTCTGCCCCATGGAGTTTGGGTGTGTTATGCAGCTATAGTAACTGAAAAAGCTTTTTTACTCATCTGATGAGTCAGAAAACCCTGCCCAGCATCTAGTTGCAGAGTGTGAGCCTGGCTCGGTTCCCACCCGGAATTGGCCCTCTGAGTCCCTGTTACCCACAGGAAAAAGGCCCCAGGCCATGTTTGCTCCTGGCCAGACCTGGGGCCTGGCAAGTCTGCCACCCCTGCCTTGCTTGGGCTGCCCTATTTCTGTCTATGTCTTAGAATTCAGGGTGTTTATCTTTTCTTGAGCACGGCTTTATGTTTTCAAAACTCCTTTTCGGCTTGGTGCCTGTAGCACAGTGGTTATAGCACCAGCCACATACACCAAAGGTGGCGGGTTTGAGCCCGACTGGGCCAGCTAAGTAACAATTACGACTACAACAAAAGATAGCCGGGTGTTATGGCGGGCACCTATAGTCCCAGCTACTTGGGAGGCTGAGACAAAAGAATCGTTTAAGCCCAAGAGTTTGAGGTTGCTGTGAGCTGTGATGCCACAGCACTCTGCCAAGGGCAGCATAATAAGACTTTGTCTCAAAAAAAAAAAAAAAAAATCCTTTTCCACTTTTTTTTTTTAAGACAGAGCCTCAAGCTGTTGCCCTGGGTAGAGTGCTGTAGCATCACAGCTCACAGCAACCTTCAACTCCTGAGCTTACACGATGCTTTTGCCTCAGCCTCCCAAGTAGCTGGGACTACAGGCGCCCACCACAACGCCCAGCTATTTTTTGGTTGTACTTGTTATTGTTGTTTGGCAGGCCCAGGTTGGATTCGAAGCCACCAGCTCTGGTGTGTGTGGCTGGCGCCTCAGCCTCTTGAGCTACAGGCACCGAGCCTCCTTTTCCACTTTTTACACAACTGCTGAGAGCTGGATCAGAGACGGGTGGGGGCCTGAGCCTCTGACCCCATGAACTTGCAACATCATCCTGACCAGAAGTCTCGTTTCTCTGCCTCTTGCAGAAGGGGCCACCTCCATGATGGGGGTGGGGGCTCCCTAGGGGTCCTGTAGTATTGATAAGGATAGACATACAGATCAATGACACAGAATTGGGAGTCCAGAAATAAGCCCCCACATTTACAACTCAAGTCATATTTAACAAGATGCCAAGATAATTCAATGGAGAAAGGACAGTCTTTTCAACAAATGATGCCAGGAAAACCAGACATCTACATGCAAATTAAAAACAAAAAAAGATCCTTGTCAGTATAGATGTGAGTTAAAGAAAAGAAAAAGAAAACTACTTAGACCCTTATCTTACACCATACATAAGTGAACTCAAAATAAGTGAACCGTAGACTTGAATATAAGAGCTAAACCTATAAAATACATAAAAGAAAACATAGGAAAAAGACCTCTGTGATCTTAAGTTAGGTAAAGAGATCTTAGACACAACCCCAAAGCCATGGAAAAAAAAGTTAAATGTCCCAGCGCAGTGGCTCACACCTGTAATCCCAGCACTCTAGGAAGTTGAGGTGGGAGAATCCTTGAGCTCAGGAGTTTAAGACCAGCCTGAGCAAGGCGGAGACCCTGTCTCTACTGAAAAGAGATTTAAAAAAATTAGCCAGGCACTGTGGTGGGCACCTATAGTGCCAGATATCCAGGAGACTGAGGCAGGAGGATGGCTTGAGCACAAGAGTTTGAGATTATCATGAGCCAGGGCGATAGAGGGAGACCCTGAACCAAAAAGTAAAAAAAAAAAAAAAAAAAGAAAGAAAGAAGGAAAGAAAGAAAACATAAGCCAAAGACTAAGAGCTGATATTTGTATATAATTACATCTGATAAAAGTTTGCTACCCAGAATGCATAAAAATATCTATCTCAATTAATAAAACACTTAAACTCACTTTAAAAATGAGCACAGGATTTGAATAGAAATTTCACCAAAGGAGATATCCAAATGTCTCATAAAGCACATGAAAAGGAGGTCAAGGGGCGGCACCTGTGGCTCAAAGTGGTAGGGCGCTGGCCCCATATGCCTGAGGTGGCGGGTTCAAACCCAGCCCCAGCCAAAAACTGCAAAAAAAAAAAAAAAAGAAAAGGAGGTCAACATCGTTAGTCTTGAGTGGGATATAAACTAAAACTACAATGAGATCCTATGACATATCCACTAGGATAGCTATGATGATAATTAGACAATAGCAAATGTCATCAAGAACAGGGAGAAACTGGAACCCTCGTACACAGCATGTGAAATGGTACAACCACTCTGGAAAAGTCTGGTAGTTTTAAAAAAAAAATAAACACTAACTTCCGATATGACCCAACAATTCCATCTAAGACTCTACCCAAGAAAAATGAAAGTCATGTTCACACGAAGACTGGAGAGTGAATATTCACAGCAGCCCTGCAATTCACAAGAGCTGAAATGTGGAAGAAAACGGAACGTCCACCAACGAGGAGTGTAAAAGCAAAATGTGGGATAGCCACGCAGTAGGATGTTACCTGAAAATAAAAAGGAATGGGACTCTGACATATGCCACCACTTGGGCAAACCTCAAAAACAAAAAAAGTATTGACAAAATCTACAGGCAGACACTCTCAACTCTCAGTGGGCAGCTCCTGACAGTTCAGCCTAAGTGGATCACATGGTAAGTTGAAAGTACATTTAACATAACTGACCTGCCAAAAGCATAGCTTAGCCTAGCCTAACATGCACGTGCTAAGAACAAGTACGGAGCAAAATCATCTAACAGAGAGTCTATGTTATAAGAAAGTGTCGAGTGTTGGCTCGGCGCCTGTAGCTCCAACAGCTAAGGCTCAAGCAGCTAAGGCGCCAGCCACATACACCTGAGCTGGCGGGGTCAAATCCAGCCCGGGCCACCAAACAACAATGACGGCTGCAACCAAAATATAGCTGGGCATTGGGGCAGGCGCATGTAGTCCTAGCTACGTGGAAGGTAGAGGCAGGAGAATTGCTTGAGCCCAGGAGTTGGAGGTTGCTGTGAGCTGTGATGCTACAGCACTCTACCCAGGGCGACAGCTTGAGGCTCTGTCTCAAAAAAAAAAAAGTGTTGAGTATCTCGTAATTTATTGAATACTGTACTGGGGAAAATCTGTGGTTGTTTGGCTACTTAAACTACAGTTTCTGCTGAAGGTACATCACTTTTTGGATCATCATAAAGTCAAAAACTACTAAGTCCAGCCAGCATTAAGTTGGGGACAGTCTGTATTGATATGAAGTTTCCAGGAAAGGCAATTAATAGGGACAGGAAGCAAATAGGCCACTGTCTGGGGCTGAGGGTGGGAGCAGAGATTAACTTCAGGCTCATGTCAGCCCTCACGCTCATACTTCCCACGTGAATTTTACTGTATGATAATTACATCTCAAGACAGGTGCACTTTGAACTGCCTTTAGGTTATTAAAAAAATTAAAAAGGCAGCTGGGTACAGTGGCTCACACCTGTAATCCCAGAACTCTGGGAGGCCAAGATAGGCAGATTGCTTGAGCTCGGGAGTTTGAGACCAGCCTGAGCAAGAGTGAGACCCCATCTCTACTAAAAATAGAAGAATTAGCTGGGTGTTGTGGCAGATGCCAGTATTCCCAGCTACTTGGGAGGCTAAGGCAGGAAGATTGCTCAAACCCAGGAGTCTGAGGTTGCTAAGAGCCATGATGATGCCACTGCACTCTAACTTAGTCAACAGAGTGAGTCAAGAAGAAGAAGGACAGAAGGAAAGAGAGAAAGAAAAGAAAGGAAAAGAAAAGACCATTGGCAGTCGGGGCAGGGGAGACAGGGGTCAGCTGTGGCTCCGTGCAGAAGGGAAGCTTCGCTGTCGGAAAAGGTGAACAGCCCAAAACGGAGAAGTGAGAGACCAAAATAATTCACAAACTGGACAGTACGTCCTGGGATAATTCAGACCCAGCCACATATCTGCCCACTTCACTTTTTCCTGCACACAAGTAAGTTTCCAGACCAAATAAGGCCGCAGCTTTTGCCATGCTCCTGGCAAAGAACCCAATTCCTTTTGAAGTGCCAAGGTTGTAACGTAAGCCTAAAACCACCCACAGCAGCGTGTGCCCACCCTGGTGATCCCCAAGGGCCCTGCTCCAGGGTAGCGCTCTGTCCAAAGCAGCTGAAGTAAACATGCAGCATTCGCTGTCCTGGGTCCATCCGGCAGGGGGCGGGGGCGAGCTTGTGAGGAGTTGGGCTCACCCATGCTGGGGGTGCACCAACGTCCCGGCAGGTGACCTGCTCAGGGTCCCAAGGCCCTGGGCACTCTCACCCCTGTCTAGAGCAAGAAGGGTCTCCACTGCAGGCTACGTTTGCCCTTCACAGAAGCTTTGCATGATGAGGACGATGACAACAGTGAGGTGGCAGTCACTGTTCCCACGGCCTTGGGTGTTTTAACTCCTCTTCACACGACCCTGTAAGAGGGGCCTGTCAGTTCCCCATTTTACAGAGGAGGAAACTGAGGCACAAAGCCAAGCAGCACATCAGCAGTAAGCCCAGGAACAAACGCCAGGGCTGACAGGTGCTCTGGCTGCACTGTGCTGCCACTGTCCCCCACCACGGAAAGGTACCTCTGGCAGGGCTTCCCCCATGGCACCTCCAGAGTGCAGCAAGCAGCTCCCCCTGAAAGGGAATCCTCACCTTCTGGCTATTTCAGTTTCTGGAAGGGCCCAGGGCTGCAGCCACCCCCCAGTAAGAATGTCCTTACTTGCTGGCAAGGGAAACACTGGCTTGGAATATGTTTTTCCTTTTTTGGAACTATGCTGTCCTGGGCTAACAGAAGGACATTTTTCAAGCAACCAGCTACAAACATTTGCCTAACAAGGCCTCCCTGGGAGGAGGAATGAAAACTTATGTTGCAACCTTCCACTCTGACATTTTAATGAGGCTTTGAGCAAAATTTGAGCAAGATCATCAGTGAAAGAGAGAATGCTCCATGAGGGGCCAGGGCCAGGGCTGGCAGCCAGAGACAGACGCTGCAGGGCACAGCTGTGGAGACCTCTAACCCAGACCCAGGCCTTGCAAGGGCATTATGCTCACACTATCCCTTACCACAGCGTCTGAGCACAGCTGGCATGCTGGTGACTGTCCACATCCTGCTTTACAGATGACCATACAGGCTCAGAGAGGGGGTGTGGCTTCAGCAAGCCACACCCCCTACACACGGTGCTGGCATTCAGATGCAGATCCCTCCGATCCTGGAGGCTTCCCACCATTCCTGCCACTTCCAGCTCCTCCTGGTGGGATGGCCCACAGGAGCTGCACCTGAGTGAAGATACAGGGCTTGGATTCCAGCCCTGCTCTTTCTCCTCTAATGGGGGAGGGCACTGATTCTGCACCGCCCCTGCCGGGAGTGGGTACACCCAGTACGGTAGCCAGATGTAGGCAAGACTGATCAGCAAGGATCCTTTGGCAGCAAGTGGCTAAAATCTGAGGCAGTCTTTCTTCAGCTAAAGAAGGGGACTTACTACTTCAGGATGGTGGGAAGAGTGAGGTGGAGTCAGATGCGGCTAAATCCAGGTGCTCAGACACTGGCATCAGGCCAGTCCCCCACCACCTGATTGGACATTTCTTTTTAGCACACTCTTCTTCTGCAGACAGGCTTCCCCTAGGAGCCAGAGAATGCGGCTGCAGGCCTCCCCCAGTGGAAGAGGCAACATCTTTCTTTCAGCATTTGTGCGTTGACTCCAGGACAGAACTCCAAACCTGCCTGGATTCTGCTCCCTCCCTGAACTTGGCTTGCTGTGGCCAGAAGGGTGAAGTCCTCTGACCCAGTGGAGGGCACAGCTCCCACCTGGCCAGGGGACTGAACTTATAACTGAGTGCTCAGGGAGATGAAGCCCAGGTGCTTGGCCCACAACACTCCTCCCACCGCACCATGTTGCCTGCAGAACAGCCATTCTGCTTCTCTATAGCCACAAGGTCCCGAAGGGCATGAAACTGCAGCCACCCATCGGCGTGACGCTCAATGCACTCTGCATGGCAGCACTGTCTGTGCTCACAGAAGCAACTGGATGAACTCTGCATGGCACTTAACTATGAACTGCAGCGTCAGACCTGCCCCTGCTCCAACACTGTCCCAAAGCCACTTGACGGAAGCAAGAGGGAAAGGGGGGCCCTGGTGGCCCAGTGTGGGGCGTCGGACCAGGCAGGGAGGGAGCGAGGGTGGCCCAGCACTGGGAAGGGCAGAGTGGACAAAGTGTGTGGGCCTGGCATTTTGTACAGGTGTGTCCTGCAGGACCCTCTCAATACAGATGTGATAAATGGCATCAGGGGACAGCCCCCTGGGCGCAGGTCAGGGAGGCTGCTTGCACTCTGAAGGCCGCCATGTCCATAACATCCATAAATGTCAATATACGGGGCATACGTGGGATTTAGGGAGAGTGGGCAACATTCTGTGCCAGGAATGTCTGCCACGGGGAGGGTGGAGGGCAGGACACTCTGGAATGTTCCCTTGAAACACACAGCAAACATACTGTGGACAGTGTGCATACATTTTTATTTAATTTTTATTTTTCTATTTCTTACTTTTTTTTGAGACAGAGCCTCAAGCTGTCATCCCTGGGTAGAGTGCCGTGGCATCACAGCTCACAGCAACCTCCAACTCCTGGACTTAAGAGATTCTCTTGCCTCTGCTTCCCAAGTAACTGGGACTACAGGCCCCCGCCACAACGCCCAGCTATTTTTTGGTTGTAGTTGTCATTGTTGTTTGGCAGGCCCGGGCTGGATTCAAACCTGCCAGCTCTGGTGTATGTGGCTGGCGCCTTAGTCACTTGAGCTACAGGCGCCGAGCCTTTATTTAATTTTTAAATAATTTATATCCCTTTGGCATAAAACAAAAACCTGGGGCAAAAATATATCCATCTGAAGTTCTCTTAAACAGAACGGCTGGCAGAGAGCCCTAGACAAGTTTTGAGGACTCTGGGGCAGTTCTTTCCCAGGACAGTCACTTGGTCCCCAAACTGAACACGGAGGAAGGGCTAGCAGAGGGCAGGGGGCCCCCCGACTCAGGAGAAGCAGAACAGAGAGAGCTGCGCGTGCCGCCCCAGCCAGGGTGGGTGTCACTGCAGGCACCTGGGGACAGAAGGAAAAGGGCCTCGGGCAGCTGAAGACACTCACTTTTCACGGCTCGGGACCCATCTCTGAGCCCACGTTACCAGGGCCTGAGTTCCCTGGTTTGTATGGCACCCTTGTCCTAAGGGGCTGAAAGCTGGCCAGCATGTGTCCAAGGAAGCAGAACCTTGGACAGAAGGAAGGGATTGGGAAGCAGAGCCTGGTAGGAGTGGGAAGGACTCTCTCCTGCACGCACCCACCCACAAAGTGGAACAGCCACTTGGCAGTGGACCACTGTCCCCAGGGCCCTCTCTTCAGGTTTATTCCTGGGGTCCAAAGTCCAACCTCCCCCAGGGGCCTCTCTGCCCGCTGTGGGCCTCTGGAGGCAGAGTGTGGGCTTGGTGCAACCCGGCCCCTCCCTAGGCTGTGCTCACTTCAGGGTCCTGTGCGAGGACAAGGACAGGCGCTCAGGTTCCCTTCTCCTTCCTCTTGCTTGCCCTCTGGCTGCTGAGCTCGCCCAGCTTCTTATCCAGTCTTCTCTGGAGCTGGGCCCTCTTGGCTGGGTCCAGGGACCTGTCCTTGGTCCCACTGCCAGCGTAGAGGACCCCTTCCCGGCTGATTCTCTGTCGGGCATGGATGCGAGCCTTCTCACCACAGCCATGGATCTGGGGTGGACACATGAGTCAGTGCTGGGCTGCACAGGGCAGGGAGAGACCCAGAGAGCTCAGCGACCCAGCGTGAGACCATGGAAAGGACCCCCCCCCCCCAATGCTCCTTTCCCCTGCAGGCTGCTGGGTGGGTGTGGGGCTCTGCTCCTTGGCAGTGCTGGTGGCTAGGGCACCCAGACCGTGTACACAGGAAATGGCACCACCCTGACTAGCCACACAGTCCCTGCCTCCTGGCCTCCATCTCCTCTATGCTGCACCTGCGTCGGGCGACATCACAGCCCTTCTGACCCCAGGGCCTCTGCCCCCTCTAGGTCAGGTCTGACTCCTCTGGGCAGCTCCCAGGGCCAGCTTTGACTCTGCCATCCTTTGCACACCCGTAAGGCTGCCTGTGGGCCTGTGGTCGTGTCCAGCCCCTGCTTAGATCCCCCCCTCCATCCAGCCCCAGTGTTAGGTCTCAGCCCCAGTGTTTCTTCCTCCAGGAAGCCCACTCTGACTGCTGCATCCGGTGTGTGCCCCAGAGGCCACCTTGGCCCCTGAGTTTCTTTCCTGGGAGTACTGGGAGCTGGTCCCCTACCCAGGCCCAGCACCCCCAGGGCAGAGACAAGGCCTGCTGCAGCCCCCAGCACCACACAGATCCCCACACTTAGCCTAGAGGACTCTCATCCCCACGTGCTGTAGGAAGGGACAACAAAACAGCCCCCAGTCCATGCTGAACAGACCAGATGAGCCCAAGGACACGGCAGAAGGCTCTCTGCACAGAATCCCACTAACATGGCTGTAATTCAGCAGATGTGACATTTTACTTACTCTTGCTCAGCAAATCACAAGTCATTGTCTATTCTGTTGTTTTGTTTTTTTTTTAAGAAACCACCCCAAAACCTTCAGAGGTGTCTGGAGCAAGTCTGCCCAGGACCCACCCCTGCAGACGAAGCTCCTGCCACCCTTCCCTATTGTCCGATCCCCGGGAAAGAAGTAGCGGTACCTCGGGCAGGTGGTGACTGAAGCAGTAGTGGCGACCACAGAGCTGGCAGAACTGGCCGAGGGTCGCAACGCTGGCTGCGCACTTCGCAAAGCCACAGGTGTTGTCAGCCTTCATGGCAGCAGAAATCAGGGCATCAAAGTCCTCTGTGGGCACATCTGTGGCTGTGTGTCCTAAGAGAAGAGCAGTGTCACTCAAGCAAATACAAAAAGCACAATGACTAGGAGCTGGGCACCCCTACAGGGCAGGGGGGACACAGCGGCAGCAGCCCCCTTTCACTGGCCGCCTCCTGTGTCCACTCAGTCAGATTTGGTGTCCGTCCAGGCTGTGAGAGGTCCCCTTGGGCTTCCCCTTGTTTTTTACTGAGCTAGTAACCTCAAAACATCCCCCTAAACACAACCCTGTGGTCACTGGTGGGAGGTGTGGGAACAAAGACTCCACGGAGAGGCTAACAGTGTACACAGAATATCTGAAAAGTTCACCCTCTGTAATCTAGAAAAAGAGTCAAGTACGAGGTGTTCCTTATGATGTCAACTATAAAAACAAAACCCCAAACAAAATAAAAGTCCAACACCAGAGAAACAGTCCACACGTTGTGAGACCCTTAGCATTTTTAACCAGATGCACGAAATATTTTTTAGTTACAAGAAAATGCTCATAGGTGGAACAGAGACAAAGTTATACATGGTGGTAATTCTGTAAAATACACGTGATAGAAACATGCAAATATTACTTGGGAGGCTGAGGCAAGAGAATCACCTATGCTCAAGAGCTGGAGGTTGCTGTGAGCTGTGACACTACAGCACTCTACTGAGGGCAAAAAAGTGAGACTCTATCTCTAAAAAAAAAATAAAAGAAATGAAACATGCAAATACAAACATAAAATTGCACAGAAAGCAAAGGGAAGGAACGGTGGGCAGCTGGTGTCAGTGTACTCTGGGTATGGGCACGGGGAACCTGCTTCTGTCTCAGTTTCCCTGTGTGGCTCTTTGTACTGGACATGCCACAGAAGCCAGATGCTCTGTGGTCAGAGTGGTTGGCCTCAGAGGTGGGGAGCAAGGAGAAGGCCACAGTGCCAGCCTAGTGTTTCCCAGGAGCCCTACCTCATAGGTAGGAGATGTGGCTATCATAGCCCTGCAAACATGGGATGCACCCCCTGCCCACCTCCCCTCAGGCAGGCTGCCTGCAGGGTCAGCTCCACACAAGGCCCAGAGGTCACTGGGGTCAGGCAGGGAGAAAGGCACTGACTGGGGCTACACAGCCAGAAGCACCACCAAGAACCCTGAAGAAGGCCAACCCGACCATGGCACCCCGCACTCTCAGCCTCCTCCATGGCACAAGAGTCCTTAGAAAATGGACGAGACCTGGAGATCAGGCAGAGCATATAAAAATCCCAATGGGGAGCAAGGAGAACACGTCGAAACACAAGGGCAGCCTGTCCCCATCACTATACCCAACACCTCGGCCTCCAGCAAGAGGCTCACGTGACCCTGCCACGCTACTATTGTGTCTACAGGAAGCCACACCCCCGGAGCAGGCCCTGTGCACATGCCCATGTGGCCTCCCCACTGTCGGTCCCTGCTTCTCAGCTGCCAGCTAGGACACTGGCAAGAGGTTGTCACCTAGCAAGACAGATCACATTCAGAGCTGGAATGGCAAACAGACTCTGAAGGCGGCTGCCTAAAAGAGCACTTCAAATGTGGTGCCAGGATCCTGAGACTGGGTGAGACTGCCCCAGGACGCTCAGTTCTAAAGTGACCACGAGGCACAGACCAGCACACACTGCTCCTTCCAGAGGAGGCCAGGCCCCGCTGTCACACAGGTGTGGCACCCTCCCATTCAGGGCATCATTATATTCGCAAAAGCAGACATGTCTCCCTCTGCCTCGCTGTCCAGGCCAGGGGGAGACAGCTGGCAGCAGTCCTGTTCTCCCGCCCAAGCCTGGCACACAGCAGCTTCTCGGTTAGTATCTGAGGGATGACTGTACCAGGGGCCTCAGGTACTGGAAGGCTACTTTCAAAAACCTCAAATTAAGCCCGTGCAGTTCTGCTTGCAGTAATTAAATGGATAAACAGGAGCAAGCACTCCTCTGTGGTCTTGCCAAGAGGGAAACGGCCATAGTGGAACTCACAGCCCATCTGTAAGAGTGGCTTTGCACTCGGGGTGCCCCCACTCAGAGCACTCCATCCTAGGCAGCTTCCTACCAGAGCCCTATTGCTGCACAAGAGCACAGCCCTCCAGGGCTGCCTGCAGCACAGGAGCCTGTGATCACACCCGTCCACAGATGCGCTCCAGCAAGCCACCCACACCTGCTCTTTCAGGCCCTTCTACCCAATAAGCATGCTTTGAGCGCCTCCTTTGTACCAGCCCTGCACACGGCTCAGGGACAAGGTGACTATAACCCAATCACTGCCCTAGAGCAAGCCAGGAGACACAAGTCACAGAACAAAAAGTAAAGTGCAAAATGACACAGGCAGAGGATGTCCTCAATTATTTTCCAGAGTGGTAGGCGGGTTTCAAGTGGGGCCAAGGCAGTGAGAGAACACCACACCTGTGCTCTCACATGATTTACCTTTTACTTCTCTTTTCTTTTTCTTTTCTGGAAGCTTCTGTGGCCCCGAGCTTGTGGCCTGCTGTCCCTTCCTAGCTGGCTGTCCCTGACCAGCCTGCTCCCTCTGCAGCCTTTCCAGGTGTAGCGCCTTCAGGTCCAGCTGGTCCTGGCCCTGCTGTCCCCTGGGGGGGTGCTGTGTCTGCACAGGGCTGGGGGGCACTGGCTGGAGAGGAGCTTGGCCACTGGCCCCTGCAGTGCGTGCTGGGGGAGCTGTGGAAGCCGGGAGAGCCGAGGGAGCTGCAGAAGCTGTGGGAGCTGGGGGAGCCGGGGGAGCCAGGGCCCTCTTGCTCACGGTGATGAACCTCTGTTTCCCTTCTCCGGCACTGTCATGCTTCAGCCCATGCTCCTCAGCTATCTGGTGGACCCGGAGCCTGTCATGGGAATTCAGGGAAGCAGGAAACTCCAATTGCATCTTCTCACTGGCCAGGAACTCCACTATCATGGCCCTGAAGTGGTCCACGCTGCCCCTGTTCTCTGCTCTCTCTGAGCTGCCCTTGTTGAGGCTGGGTTGCAAATGGGCTTCTGAGCCCAGAGGCTTCCCACACGGCTTCTTCCGGTCCTGCCGAGCAGCTGCTCTGGCCTCCCAAGCTCCCTCCTGTCGCTGGCTTCCAGGAGGGCTCTTCGCAGATGCAGGAGGAAGCTGGGACCTCATGGCAGCCTGGCTGTGGCCCTGGAAACTCTTGTGGGAGTAGTTTTCAGGGACGATGTCATCAAGATACTCAAAGGCTGTGCGCACTTCCCCATGCTGTGAGAAATACTCCACGAGTGTCTTCAAAAACGTGTGGTTGCTGACAGTGTGGGAATCGCAGATGACTGCCACGTGGCGCCGGGCACGGGTAACAGCCACATTGATCCTCCGGTCCTCAGCAAGAAAACCAACTTCACCTAAAAAAGGGCCAGAGGGAAGGAGGGACCCAACCTAAGAATAAGAAACAGAAGCCAGCCCGCGGCACCACAGCTAGCCCTGTGCATGGCGGGCTGGACACCACACCTGCCCCAGCTCCTGGTTTACCCCACTGGGCACGTGGAACTCCAGGGAGCTTGGTTTGGGTTTCAACGGCTCGCAGCCTCTTGTTCATTTCCAAGTCAGAACCAACTCCCCACTAAGCCCAGGTCAAGAGGGCTGCCCAGGGACGTGGCTATGGTTGACGCTCGAGGGAGACCAGAAGGGACCTCCCAGTGCCTTTCTTTTTCTTTTTTTTTTTTTTTTATAGAGACAGAGTCTCACTTTATGGCCCTTTGGTAGAGAGA
Source organism: Loris lydekkerianus (assembly GCA_963574355.1). Classification (NCBI taxonomy): domain Eukaryota; kingdom Metazoa; phylum Chordata; class Mammalia; order Primates; family Lorisidae; genus Loris; species Loris lydekkerianus. Next base: position 23,509 of record CAUYPK010004491.1, read on the forward strand.
GAGCTGTGGCGTCACAGCTCACAGCAACCTCCAGCTCTTGGGCTTAGGCGATTCTCTTGCCTCAGCCTCCCTAGTAGCTGGGACTACAGGCGCCCGCCACAACACCCATCTATTTTTTTGTTGCAGTTTGGCTGGGGCTGGGTTTGAACCCGCCACCCTCAGCATATGGGGCTAGCGCCCTACTCACTGAGCCACAGGTGCCACCCATGCCTGAGTTTCTTTTTCCCACCACAGCCGGTCCCACTTCCTTATCTGCTGTCAGCCTCCCCCCGAAACAACGCACAAAACCCGTTAACTGCACTGCATGTCTGGGCACCAATTTCTTACTAGACAGGGTACCCAGAAAACAGGGGCATAAAAACCACACACTGAGGCCCAGGACACAGAGGCTGAAAGACACACTCTGCGCTGGAGGGTCCTGGACTCTCCTCGGAGCCCAGGCCATTTCTGCTCCTACCCCTCACTGTGCCTCAACCTGTCAGCCTCCGTGACCCGCTCCCTCTGAAACCCTCCCCACTTGCCAAGCTCCCTCATGTGTCACCTCCCCGGACCACCTGCTGCCCCCCAACCCCCAACCCCAGCTGGGCTGGACTCCTACCCTACTAGAACCCTCATTGCACCATAGCCAATGGTCTCTCTGCTGGACAGTGATGTGCACCATGGTTTCATGGCCAGCCACCGGCTTGGCACCTAGCAGAGATGCGGTGTGACCTCAGAATCAACACGCACACCCTGTGCTGTCCCCAGGGGCTCAGACGAGGACTGTGTACCTTTCCTGTTGGACCTGACGAAGGACAATATCACTGCCTCCTTCTCTCGACCTTGGAAGCCATCAACAGACTTAATTTCCAGCTGGGGGTGCCGACACGCAAGGCTCTGCCTGAGCAGGTCCACCTAAAACATGCAAAGAAAGCTGCGGCCTCAGCCATTGCCTAGCCTGGGCGGCTCTGAGACCCCATGTTTCTCACAGGCACACAAATGAACAGCTGGACAGCACATCAAAGACGACATGTCCATCACTGGCATTCTGTCATTTCCTTCAGCTTATGTGTCTCAGACAGTCCTGTGATGATGCCTGTGCCCCAGGAAGGACAACCACCTCCACGGACCCACGAAACCCAGGCAAGTGTGTTCTGCTATACAAGACAGGCTTGAGGACATGACCTGAGCCAGACCAGTAAGACTCTTCTGGGAAATACCATTAGAAGACAGGCGGTTCCACAGGGCTTCCAATAGAGGACAATGTCAGCCTGAAGTTGTCAGAGCCACCCGGGAAAGCTGGCCTGAACACCAGGCCAACACTGGAGGAGCAGGCTGAGAGACAAGGATAGGGCAGGGGCGTGGCAGGTAAGACAGAGGGACAGACAGAGGAGCTCTTGCAGTTATCATTTGGGCCATGGATCCAGTTATGATGAGGTCAACCTACCCTTGGACTTATGGGTCACAATGGCTAATACATTATCCTTTCTCTTTGGGCCTCTAGGTAGGTTGAGTCCCAACTGATGTGTAGAAAGACAAAACAGAGGTCCCTCCACACCTGAAGGTTGTATGGTGTGATGACAGCAATGTCACTTGCTTGGACACCAGCATCCACCAGAGCCTGGACATGCAAAGTGACGAGACGGACTTCACCTGGAGAGTGAAGATGGGTTTTCAGTGCCAGGGGAATGCTGGGCTGACACCCATATTCGCGCTCTTTTCTGTCAGTGGTGGCTAATCCTGCACATGCCTGTGGAGGCGGCATGGAGGCAGCCAGGGCCAGCAGCACCCAGCTAACTGTGCCTGCACAGACACAGATGGCATCTTCTCAGGGTCTGCGGCACAGGAGGCAGCCAGAGCCGGCAGCGCCTGGCTAACTGGGCCTGCACAGAGTGGGCACCTTCTCGGTGTCTGCAGCATGGAAGCAGCCAGGGCCAGGAGCACCCGGCTAACTGGGCCTGCACACAGTGGGCACCTTCTCTGTGTCTGCAGCATGGGAGGCAGCCAGGGCCAGCAGTGCCCGGCTAACTGGGTCTGCATACACAGTGGGCACCTTCTTGGTGTCTGCATGGCTGGCAGCCTGTGCAACTGGGGACCAGGGAAGCAGAGGTGTGGCTGAGCATGGATTCTCTCGGCCAGACCAAGCAGGCCACGCTAGGCTGCCACGTTTCAATAAAGACCATGGTGCTGCCTGGCCGTCACATCCTGAATGTCAATGTTGCCTGACTTTTGGAGGGTCTAGCTCCAGACTTTGCATACCTCATCAATAACTTGCTTTTACCTGTAACTCAGCCCCTCCCTAAATTAGGCAATTTAAAGTAACTTTTGTTTTTAAAAAGTGGACCCATTCCCAGCAGGCTCACCAGGGTTGCCCCTCGACTGGTCGTCCTCCTCTTCCAGCTCAAACAGCCCACAGCCGGCAGTGTCCACCAGGAGCAGAGGCATGCTTGTCTCCTCTGTGGCTGCCACACCTGGGAGGTCCCTGGCACACAGGCAGAGAGGGAGCACGTTAAGGCCTGGCCAGAGAGTAGCCCTGAAACCTCTATCATAGAACTGGCCCTTCCCTTCCGGGAGGACTGCCCCAGGGAGCAGGACAAGCTCAGACAACACAGACTGGAACGGCCAGGCCCAGCTCCCCAGGGCAAGAACATGCTGCCTTCCAGAATCAGCCTCGGGATTGACTTCTTAACAGAACATGCCAGGCAAGGTGGCTCAACCTATAATCCTAGCACTCTGAGGACGCTGAGGGGGGTGGATTGCTTGAGCTCTCAGGTTTGAGACCCAGCCTGAGCCAGAGCAAGACCCTATCTCCACTAAAAATACAAAAAACTGAGGCAACAGGATTGTTTGAGCCCAAGAGTTGGAGGTTGCTGTGAGTTATGATGTCACTATGGCATTCTACCAGGGCAATAGCTTGGGACTCAGTCTCAAAAAACTAAAGAAAAAAAAAAATCTGACAGAACACATCTTAACACACCTCACTTGAGCTTGCTTAGAAATAGGTGACACTGGGCTCGGTGCCCATAGCTCAGTGGTTAGGGCACTGGTCACATACACTAAGGCTAGCAGGTTTAAACCTGGCCTGGGCCTCCTAAACAACAATGACAACTACAACAAAAAAATAGCCGGGCGTTGTGGCGGGTGCCTGTAGTCCCAGCTACTTAGGAGGCTGAGGTAAGAGAATCGCTTAAGCCCAAGAGTTTGAGATTGCTGTGAGCTGTGATGCCATAGCACTCTACCGAGGGTGACACAATAAGACTCTGTCTCAAAAAAAAAAAAAAAAAAGAAAAGAAAAGAAAAGAAATAGGTGAGAAGCAAAAGGACAGGGGGCAGGTGGGGCAGTTACAGGCCACTCACCTCAGGAGGTGCCCCGCCACGGAGGGGTGGGCCGTGAGCTGCCCGTGGTACATGGCCTCGGAGGCCCAGCGCATGATGGCCTGGTGCATGCGGTACTGCACGGTTAGCGTCCGCACCACACTTGCGCCGTGCTCCTCAGCCAGGCGCTCCATGAGGCTGCGGGACAGCCCCGCCAGCGCAGCCCTGGAAGGAGAGGGGGGACAGCACAGGTGGGTCTGAGTCCCGTGTGAGCCCACAGGGAGCCAGGAAAGCAGTCCTCAAACTTCAAGACACAACTTGCCCAACCTACAAGTAACCGCGGGGATGGAGTTGGCTACAGTGCAGCCCCAAAGATACCCACAGCCTAGTCACCAGGAGTATGTCCTTCCATGACAGCAAAGACTTTGCAGATGGGATGTGGAGCAGGCCCTGGATGTCCAGATGATGACAAGGGCCTTATAAGAGGCAGGCAGAAGGTCAACGTGAGAGCAGCCATGCGGCCAGAGGTGTGATGATGCTGCACTACTGCCTTCAAAGACAGAAGAAAAGGCCACAGCCAAGTTCAGCTGGCCTCGAGAGGCTGGGAAAAGCACAGAAACTGGTTCTCCCTGGAGTCCCTGGGAGAACCGACCTCGCTGATACCTGGACTATCAGCCTGACCAAAATCACTAAGATCAACTCTGGACACCTCAAGTCCAGAACTGCAAGATCTGAAATCTGTATTGTTGTAAGCCACTAGAACTGTGGCAATTTGTTATAGCAATGATAAGAAACTAATACATATAAGTTTTTATAAGAATTACCACATGCTGTAGCCACCAGCAGTTTACCACTACTAGTGAAAGGTACTATTGGCTGAGCACTTCCAGGTGCCAGGCACTGTGTGTAACATATAATAATGAGTTAACCCCCTTACTCCTCACGCCTTACAAGGCGGCCACTGTTATGATTCCCACCTTACCTATAAGGACAGTGAGATATGGAGAGCTCAAGTTACCAGCCCGGGGCCCCCCGGCCAGCCTGGCCCCAGAACCACCCTGGGTAGCACAATGGTACTGTGTCCTTCTCCAAGTTGACAGCCACCAAAACTACAGGAAAAGTACCCAATTCCACTTCAGAGATCCTTCCTCAGGAGTGTACAAGTCCCCTGCAATTAATCTATTTTCACCAACAATCTCTACTAAAAATAACCAACGCCAAAACAGAGAGGGCATGAGTGATTCTCAATGCCAAGTGCAGACCCACACATATGCCATGCGGGTCCACCCAGTGTCCCCCAAACTGCCCTGCTTTGGCCAAGGGCACGGCGGGGTCCCCACAGAGGCTTTCTGGAGGATGCAGCCCTCTTTTAAGGACACCTTCAGACCCTCTCCCTAGAAGGAGCCAGACGGAAGTACGCCCTACTGAGCCCCTCCTTCTCTGGGGAGTTTCTAGCCCAGATCCTGCACTTCTTCTACTAGGACTCCCTTTCAAAATGCATTTTCCCCAGCACTCCCATTCGTCCTACCCCAAACATCTTCCCCACACATCCTCACTCTGAAGTGCCCTTTGTGAAGCCCCCCTCCCCAAGCTAAACAGCACTGGTGTCCTGGGCCATCCACACCCCTCCCTGGTGCTCAGAAAACAACAGGAGCTCCAAATTCAGTGGTGACCTGTCCAGACCCATGGAGAGGCAAAGCACTGTCCAACAGCAATAGAACTCAGAAGGGAGGGGACAGGGGCCACGTGGCAGGTGTCCTGCAACCTTACTCCCCATGGACTTGGTCAGAGACACACTAAATGATGGGCCCTGTTCATAGGCCTCTGTAACCCACATGCTGGTGGGAAGAGCAGCAAATGAATGGAGGCAATATGAGCAAAGAACAACAGAGGGAGCCACAGGAAGGGCTCAAGGTGACAGGGACCCTGTCCAGACAGGGCACCCACAAGAGGGTTCATCTGAAGGGAGGTGTGACTACCCAGCATCCAGGAAGCACTAGTCAGGCAGAGGGACGTGAGGCCCATGAGGCCAGAGCAGTGAGGGACGGGCCATGTGGGGAAGAGGTGAGGCAGGGACTGGGTGGCCAACTTCTTCCCGCCAAGACAGTCTGTGCTAGGCCATGGTGCTAGGAAGCACCGCATCTCTGTCCAGTGTGCTCCACCTGGGGACAGCCCTGCAGATTAAGGACTAAAGGGTCCACATCGGGCTGGGAGCTAATCCACCAGAGGCTGTCAGCCCAGCCCATGGAGCCCCTCTCACCAACAATGGCACCACCAAATGGCTTGGCTCGTTGGAGTTATTCAACTTGACAGGCAGTGACTGGGTGCTGGAAAAAGCCAGGTCCTACACCTGGTTCTAGGGCTACCAGGTTCTGCATACAAGCCGACACTGAAGAAGCGCGTGGCCAGATGGCCAGATGTCTGGGCAAGTAGGTACCATAAGCTGGGCGCTGTAGCTGGGACACACACCAGGGACCCAGGACTTCTGCCTGGATCTGGAAGGACAGCATAAAGGGGTGCCGGGCGAGCGGCAAGGAAGACACCTCCGGAAGGACAGCATAAAGGGGTGCCGGGCGAGCGACAGGGAAGGCACCTCTGGAAGGACAGCATAAAGGGGTACCGGGCGAGCAGCAGGGAAGGCACCTTGGCAAAGGGGTCTTACTTGTGCGAGATGGTGGTGGGGGGCAGCTGCTGGTGGTCTCCAGCCAGGATGCATTTTCTGGCCTTCAGCAGAGGGATCCAGCAGCTCGCCTCAAGGGCCTGGGCACACTCATCGATAACCACCACATCGAAGTAGCTCTCAGGCAGCAGCTTCAGAGGGCCGTCGGAAGATGCACCTGGTCAAACAGGGAGCTGTGAGTCTCTAAAGAGGCATCTGCTGCCTCTTAACAACTGCAGTCACATCAGAAGAGACACAACCGGCTTGTGCCTAGATTTCCATAATCAAGTCTTGTGTTAAAACTCTATAGAGTAAGTCAGCTCTTGGAATAAAAGCTTGGGAAGAACATTAGAAAACTCATGGGTCCAACTCACCCATATTAAAGTATAAGGTAAAGTAAAGGTGGCTTCTGGCCCCACCTCTAATCACCAAAATTAATCACCCCCTTGGGGCTGCAACCACAAGCCCACAGAATGTTGCCTTACTTCTAAAGATTATATCTCTACTGTTTGCTTTTCTTTTCTTTCTTTTTTTTTTTTTCCTGAAACAGAGTCTCTCACCCTGTTGCCCCAGGCTAGAATACATTGGTGTCATAGCTCACAGCAACCTGAGACCCTAGGCTGAAGTGATTCTCTTGCCTCAGCCTCCGGAGTAGCTGGAACTACAGGTGCCTACCACAATGCCCGACTATTTTTTCTATCTTTAGTAGAGATGGGATCTCATCCTTGTCCTGAGCTCAAACAATCCACCCGCCTCCCAGCGTGCTGGAATTACAAACTTGAGCCACAGTGCCTGGCCACATCTCTACCATTTTCTGAATTTAGAATTTAATTACCTCTCCTCCAAGGTTTTTTTTCTTGGACATACAGAACAATTAATTGCTCAGGATTCATCAAGGAAAAAACTTCCATGTATTTGACAGCACAAAACAACACCCATTTCTCCTGCCTGGAATTCAGAGCAGCACAGTAGAAAGAGTTCAGCAGTGAGCAAGACCTGGGGCCCTACACTGACTCCAGCAAACCTCCTTCCCCAAACTCTGTTTCCTCAACTATAAATGCAACCAACACCCACATCTCATTCAACTGTCTGGAGGACACCTCAGCAATCACGTATGTAAAGTGCCTGGCCCAAGAAGGTAGGTTCTAATTAAGTGTTATAAATGTCAATTCCACCATTTTGACCTCACCTGAGCAATTTACGCTAAAAGTATACACACACGTTATGTTCTGATGAAGCTATATACCTTAAGAAATTCCAGACATGCCTGGGGATGTACCCAAGGAGGAGACAGAACTTGGACTGGGCTTTGGATAACTAAGAGACGCATTTAGATCACGGATGTGACTTTGTGTGACTGCACAGAGCAGAAAGAAAGCAGACTTCATAACAGGGCAGCACTCCCAGGAGCTTATTCTCACTTTCAACCAACTGGAGGGACCAAAAAGCCCACAAGCTGACCTTGTGAAGGGTCTTTCGATTTGCAGTGAGTGGGACATTTAAAGTCAGAGAAGGATGTCACAAAGACGGCAGTGTGGTGGCCTTTGAAAATTCTCTCCTCCACGGAAACAAGCACACTGGCTACATGGGCAGAAGAGTCAGAATCCACTTTCCAGAACTCTGGAACACCCAGGCTTTCAGCAACCCAGGCAGTTTGTATTCAAGAAAAACAGCTCCATCTCCGTTATCACCGTGAGCTCTGATAACCCACTTCTTCTCAGTCCTCCCTCTCCCATTCTAGGGTAGCCACGAAGCCAGTGAAAACCAGTGGCTGGCAGTGCCTGAACAGAATGCGCTTGGTGCTCCTGTGAAGCCTATTCCCAGAGACCACGAGGATCTACTCTGCCCAGAAGCTCTCCAGAGGACCTCACTCCAAGTCTGTCTGTACGTGACCTGACGCAGAGCAAATGGCCTTTTCCCTGGTGGTGTTTGTCGAAGACAATCGCAGGCCACCGTGGAACATCACAACTCTGAGGCAGAGGTGAACACTGGAGCAAGCGACAGGATAACCACAAAGCTAAAAAGAAAAGCTCAGGAATGAGATGTCCACAGGGCTCTGAGACACTCTGCCATATCCCTGGAAATGCAGACCGCTGCCACGTGCATAGGGCTGTACACTTCCCCAGGGGGCCCTAAGCTCTCACCTCTGGCTCACTGTGAGCTGCTGCACTGATGGAAAGTGAAGGGCCAGCCTGGTGAACAGCCTGGAGGGGGCACTCACTGGTCCCAGGAGTCCAAAGGAAAAAGTCCAATCAGCAGCTGGCTGCTAAGTTGTACTAGAGACTTCAGTGGCCACAGAGGACAAAAAAATACAGACTTTATAGACTTGGTCTGAAAAATCGTAAGACTAACAAGTAGCAGCAGCAACACACCCTGGGGAGGGAAGAGAATCTGATCCAGGGTTGCCACATTACATTATTTAAATGTTCTGTTTTTTCTGGCTCAGCGCCTGTAGCAGAGTGGTTACAGCGCCAGCCGCATACACTGAGGCTGACAGGTTCGATCCCAGCCTGGGCCAGCTAAACAACAATGACAACTACAACAAAAAATACCTGGGTATTGCTGGTGGGCACCTGTAGTCCCAGCTACTTGGGAGGCTGAGGCAAGAGGATAGCTTAAGCCCAAGAGTTTGAGGTTTCTGTGAGCCGTGATCCCACAACACTCTAGCGTGGGGCCACAGAGTGAGATTCTATCTCAAAGAAAAAGAAAAGAAGTATCTTGACAAGGTTAGCAAAACTGAGATATATTCAAAATACTTGAATTGAACAAACCAATATTTTTAACACATGTGCAGAAGTCCCATTCAAGATAATTTTGCTCGGGCAATGCCTGTGGCTCAGTGAATAGGGCACCAGTCCCATATACCGAGGGTGAAGGGTTCAAACCTGGCCCCGGCCAAACTGCAACAAAAAAATAGTCAAGAGTTGTGGTGGGCGCCTGTAGTCCCAGCTACTTGGGAGGCTGAGGCAAGAGAGGGCAACAAAGTGAGACTGTCTCTTTAAAAAAAAAAAAAATTTTTTGCTCTTCTCAAGCTAATAGAGGAATTAATTAAAAACAAATAGAGGGCTTCGGTGCCCATAGCTCAGCGGTTAGGGCGCCAGCCATATACACCAAGGCTGGCAGGTTCAAACCCAGCTCGGGCCTGCTAAACAATAATAACAACTAAAACAAAAAACCAGCAGGCATTGTGGTGGGCACCTGTAGTCCCAGCTACTTGGGAGGCTGAGGCAAGAGAATTGCTTGAGCCCAAGAATTTGAGGTTGCTGTGAGCTATGATGCCCAAGGGTGACAAAGTAAAACTCTGTCTCAAATAAGTAAATGAATAAATAAATAGATAAGTAAATAAATAAATAAATATAAAAAATTCACCTGGCATGGTGGCGTACACCTATAGTCTCAGCTACTTAGGAGCCAACACAGGAGGATCAGTTGAGCCCAAGAGTTCAAGGTTACAGTGAGATGGCATTACACCACTGTACTTCAGCTTGGGGGACAGACTAAGACTCTTGTCTCTATATTTTATTTATTTATGTTTTGTTTTGTTTTTGAGATACAGTCTCTTTGTTACACTTAGTAGAATACTGTGGCATCATAGCTCACAGCAACCTCAAACTTCTGGGCTTAAGCAATTCTCTTACCTTAGACTCTACAGTAGCTGGGACTACAGGTGACTGCCACAACACCCAGCTATTTTTAGAGACAAGGTCTTGCTTTGGCTCAGGCTGGTCTTGAATCTGTGAGCTCAAATAATCCACCCTCCTCGGCCTCCCAAGCACTGGGATTATAGGCATGAGCCGCCTCGCACAGTGACTCTTGTCTCTTAGAAAAAAAAAAAAAAAGACAAGACAACCTGCACAGCCCTATATCTATTACAAAAATTGAATCTTCAATTAAAGAAACTGAATTTGTGGGACAGCACCTGTGGCTCAGTGGGTAGGGCGCCAGTCCCATATACCGAGGGTGGTGGGTTCCAACCCAGCACTGACCACATTGCAACAAAAAATAGCCAGGCCTATGGTTCCAGCTACTCGGGAGGCTGAGGCAAGAGAACTGCCTAAGCTCTGGAGTTGGAGGTCGCCACAGCACTCTACCAAGGGCGACATACTCAAGCGGCTATGCTCAAGCAGTTAAGGCATGCTGAGCTGGCGGGTTCAAATCCAGCCCGGGCCCGCCAAGCAACAATGACAGCTACAACCAAAAAATAGCTGGGCGTTGTGGCAGGCGCCTATAATCCCAGCTACTTGGGAGGCAGAGGCAGGAGAATCACTTGAGCCCAGGAGTTGGAAGCTGCTGTGAGCTGTGATGCCATGGTACTCTACCCAGGGCAACAGCTTGAGGCTCTGTCTCAAAAAAAAAAAAAAAAACTTAATTTGTTTAAAAATCTAAAAAAGAAAACATCCAGGTTCAGAAGGCTTCACTGGTAAACTCTACCCAACATTTAAGGAGGAAATAGTATCAATCCCACATAAAGTCTTCCAGAAATCTGAAGAAGGAATACCTCCCCCACCCCCACTCCCTCCAGGCCGCCCAGGCAGGAGGGAGACACCACACTCACCGGTGTTTGTTGCAAGGACCACCTTTGCTGAAGTGAGGCTTTCCAGCATCGCTGCTTCTTCCCTCTCCTTCAGTTCTTTTCTTAATAGCTTAATTTCATCTCGAAAATTACCTTTTTCTCTCTTATCCTGAGTCTTTTTGTTTTTCACCTATAAAGAAAAGTAAAAAATATATAATTATTCTGACATGATTTTCCACGTCTTTAACTATATAAAGTGCCTTCCTTTACAACCAGTTAGTCCAGTTCAAAAACTCCTTAAAAAGCACTCAAAAGCCAAAAATCTGTCCTGAAGGAGCCACAGGTACACATAGTGACTAAGCACCTTACAACACCTTCCAGCACCTGGACAGGGAGAGCTAGAAAGGGAACATTTCAAGTCTTGGAAGAAGACGGTGTTGGCTGCAGATTCAGATGAGGCCACAGAGTGACCAGCCCTGCCCTGCACAGAGTCATCCGGCATGTTCTGGGGAAGAAAAAGCTCCTGCTCGTCTCAGGTTTGGGCTGTAGGTACTGATAAACGGAAAGGCTGAGCTTCATAACTATTGCTCATTTTTCAAGAGATTAAAATAATGTTTTTCAAGCCATAAAATGCTTACTGATACCCCAATTTACTTTAAAACCTCCAAGAGATAAAACCCCTTCCTCATTTGTGATTTCTGCTTTGAAGGATGGAGTTTTGACAGGGATGATAAGGGTGTTTATTGTGCAGAGAAGGAAAATCCCAAGAAGCACAGATTTAACCAGAATTAAGAAAATGAAATCATCCACCTCATCAACCTGTGTCCACCCTTGTTCCACCTCCCGAGCAGGCTGCCCGCCTCTGTGCCGGAAGCGACAGAGCCCACGCTCACGACACGCCCCTGCGTGCTGCCATCAGCCCTCAGACGCCAGGACACCAAGGAGTACAGACGCTGCAAGTGAGGCAATGCAGGACAGGGCACGTGAGTCAGAACGTCAGAGGAGAGACACACTGGAGAGGCAAAGGGCTCAAAAGTGTGGGCTGAGAGAAGAACAGCGTCTCAGATTGGACCTGCACCTGCCTAGTTCCCCGGATGACTGTGTCCTCCATCACGGGGTAAAATGGACAGGAAGGATTTGGGAGGATGCCTAATTTTTGAATTTTTATTTTCAGACTGCTTTTTTCTTTCCCTGCCCACTCTTAGCTAGACAACATGACCAAATGTAGGGAGACACTTAAAGAAAATGTTTTCTTTGGGCAGTGCCTGTGGCTCAGTGAGTAGGGTACAGGCCCCATATACCAAGGGTGGTGAGTTCAAACCTGGCCCCAGCCAAACTGCAACAAAAAAAAGCCGGGCGTTGTGGTGGGCGCCTGTACTCCCAGCTACTTAGGAGGCTGAGGCAAGAGAATCACTGGAGCCCAAGAGTTGAGGTCGCTGTGAGCTGTGAATCCATGGCACTCTACTGAGGGCAATATAGTGAGACTGTCTCAAAAAAAAAAAAAAGTTAGCTGGGCCTGGTGTTGGGCCCATTTAATCCCAGCTATTTGGGAGGCTGAGACAGAAGATCACCTCAGCCCAAGAGTTTGAGGTTGCTGTGAGCTAGGCTAACACCAAGACACTCAGCCTGGAGCAACTGAGCAAGACTTTAGGAAAAAAAACAAAGTTAACTTTTTAAATTATTAAATAGAGACAAGAACAGACGAGTAATGCAGATAGATCCAATGCACTCCTCTAAACGACTGCAGATCAGAAAATTGCACGCCGGGCAGCACCTGTGGCTCATTGAGTAGGGTGCTGGCCCCATATACCATAGGTGGCAGGTTCAAACCTGGCCCCGGCCAAAAACGGCAAAAAAATAAAATAAAATAAAGTTTAAAAAAAAAAAAAAGAAAAGAAAACTGCACGCCAAGTGGCCAGTGGCCAAGACACATACAAAGACCTGATCGATGTCCTTCCTGATCTCTGCGACAATCTGGGCGCTGTCACTCCGCGCTAAAACTGCATCCAGGGAATACTGCTGAATGGGCTCTAGGATCCGGGAGGGGTGCCCAAGGCGTAGAATCCGCTGCTTACACCGAGCCAGGCGCTCAACCAGGTTGTCCACTGCAACGTTAGAGGGAGCGCAGCACAGGACCTGGGAAACACCGGGCTCACGTGAGGGCTGCTCATTTATTTTTTAATCAGGCCACTTAAGTTTACACTAAAACAATAGGAAGCTTAAAGGTAAAGAGAGAGAGCTACAGTGTACACATGTCACAGCGTCAGCAAGTGGCATTCACGTGGATGGGCCCGGCCTAAAGGACACTGCCACTCCAAGCTGATGCTCTCTGGACAACTGGAATCTACAAATGGCCTTCAAAGCGTATTAGCTACCAAAGCATGTTACATGACTTACAACTGAAAGGAAAAAGACTCAAAACATTAAACTGTGCCCTGAAATAATCAGGGCCTGCACATCCATCTCATCACCAACCAAACCCCTTTGTCAGCTGGCAAAGTCAAACAGGGAGATGCTCTCTGAATGGGCTCACTCTTGCTTCTGGAACTACAGTTCCATTAAGAGAAGTACATGGCAGCTGGCAGGAGGGACGGGGGGGAAGTCCCTATATACCTCCAGCCCCAAGACCAAACGGAGTCTAGGGAGGAGGCCTCAGACCACCCCCTACCCCCTGCCAAATGACTGCTACCACTGCCCCCACCACTGACATGTCCAAAAAGCACATCAGGGCTTGGCACCTGTAGCACAGTCTTACAGCACCAGCCACATACACCGAGGCTGGTAAGTTTGAGCTTGGCCCAGGCCAGCTAAACAAAAAGCAATCTGCATACAAGTGTGAACAGAGGTGCATCCCATATCATGCCATTTACTAAGACAGAAGGTACCCAATTAAAAACACTAATATGCTTCCTGCCAGTAAGTCATCCTTTCTTTTTTTTTTTTTGAGACAGCCTCAAGCTATTGCCCTGCGTAGAGTGATGTGACATCACAGCTCACAGCAACCTCCAACTCCTGGGCTTAAGCAATTCTCTTGCCTCAGCCTCCCAAGTAGCTGGGACTACAGGCACCCGCCACAATGCCTGGCTATTTTTTGGTTGCAGTCGTCATTGCTGTTTGGCGGGCCCGAGCTGGATTCAAAGCCGCCAACTTTGGTGCATGTGGCTGGCGCCTCAGGTGCTTGAGCTATAAGCGCTGAACCTAAGTCATCTTTTCTTATCAGTTTTAAAACATCTACAAATAAATTCATTTGTAGAAAACCAATTTTTTTTAGCTGCATAACAGGTCCCTGCCCTCGGAACAGAAGCAGCTCTGCCCAAGTTCCATCCCTGGCTCTTTTGCTCTCTGCTGAGTGCTGGGCCCTTGACTTTCTCAGTTTCCTTGCTTACAAACTGGGGTCACCAGCCAACCTCAGAACACAGGGTTTCTATAGGATTCAATAAGCAAATACATGAAAGGTGCTTAGAAAGGTGCTTGGCTCATCAGCAGTACCCAGTCAATGTTGACCTACAAACTCTGACCATCATTATTACAATTCTCATCAAGAATTTTTTTTCATTTGAGACACAGTCTTATTTTGTTCCTCTCGGTAGAGTGCCCTGGCATCATAGCTCAGAGTAACCTCCAACTCCTATGCTCAAGTGATCCTCTTGCCTCAGCCTCCCAAGTAGCTGGGACTACAGGCACCTGCCATAACACCTGGCTAGTTTCTTTTTTTGTTGTTGTTTGCTTATTTGTTTAAGAGACAAGGTCTCACTCTTGCTCAGGCTGGTCTCAAACTCCTGACCTCCAGCAATCCATCCATCTCTGCCTCCCAGAGTACTAGAATTATAGGCATGAGCCACCGTGCCCGGCCCCCCATCAAGATTTTTTAAAAAACTTTCCATGTGCTCAGATCCATAAGACTCAAGCTGATACAGATAAAGATAAAAGACCCTTTCTCACCCATTAAAAATGTGAGGCCAAGTGTGGTGGCTCATGCCTATAATCCTAACACTCTGGGAGAACTAAGTGGGAGGACTGATTGAGCTCAGGAGTTTGAGACCAGCCTGAGCAAAAGTGAGACTCCATCTCTACTAAAAATAGGAAAATTAGTAGGGTATTGTGGTGGGCACCTGTAGTCCCAGCTACTCTGGAAGCTGAGGCAGAAGGATCATTTGAACCTAGGAGTTTGGGGTTACAGTAAGCTTCAGTGATGCCACTATACTCCAACTTGGGTGACAGAGACGCTGTCTCAAAAACAACAACAAAAAAGGTGAATAACAATGTGAAGTATTACACTCTTCATCAGAAGAGCAGTGATCTGCATACCACACAAGTGTCATAGCAATTAACCAGGCCACCTGATTAACCATAATACCACTGTCTCCTTCTATCAGATGCTGGGCTCCTGAAAGGCAGACTGGGTGGGCCCTGGTCAACTCCATGTCCCCAGCATGGGCCCAAGCACAGACCACGAGCACACAGGAAGTGTGACGATCTACAGAAGCTGAGACAGTGTTCGGCTCAACAAAGAAGGCTTTGGCGATCTCAGAGGGCCTCCAGGAGTTGTCCCCTGTAATGTAGGCGGCCATTCCTGTGCACACTCCCCATGTCTTGTGGGGCTGGCAGAAATCAGAAAGGGCCCAGCCCTTTCTGTGTGAGCCCTTTCAGTGCTCAGCCAACAACTGCTCAGTGGTATTCCCAATCAACCCCATAACTGAGGCCGGGCCCCAATGAGTCCCTACTGTGACACACCAGCAGTGAAGTAGCATCCACACCCACCTTTAAGCCTTGCTTCACAGTTTGAAGAATTATTTCCACCACCGTCGTGGTTTTCCCAGTGCCAGGAGGCCCATGGATAATGGCAAGTTCCTTCTGGGACAGTGCAAAACAAACTGCTTCTTTCTGGGAGGCGTCCAGGGAGGCGTTACAGAACGTTACTGGGCCTGCAGACAAACAGCAGCATCAGCTGCCAGCACTCTGCCATCTGGGTCCTCCTCAGAATGTGCCCCAACAACACCACCACAGGGAGGGGTGCACTCGGACTGCACAGGGTCCATCCAAGCAACTCAAAGCTAGTCTGCTTTTTTTTTTTTTTTGAGACAGAGCCTCAAGCTGTTGCCCTCACAGCAACCTCCAACTCCTGTTCTCAAGCGATTCTCCTGCCTCCGTCTCCCAAGTAGCTGGGACTATAGGCGTCCGCCACAACGCCAGGCTATTTTTTTTTTTTTTTTTTTTTTTTTTGTTTAAGCCGGCATTGTTGTTTTGGTGGTCCAGGCTGGATTTAAACCCGCCAGCTCAGGTGTATGTGGCTGGCACCTTAGCCACTTGAGCCACAGGCACCGAGCCTAACCTGTGTTAATTTGCAAAAGACTTCTCCTAGAACAGCGGTTCTCAACCTGTGGGTTGGGACCCCTTTATAACAATGAAAATACATCCTGCATAGCAGATACTTACATTATGATTCATAACAGTAGCAAAATCACAGTTATGAAGCAGCAACTAAAATAATTTTATGGTTGGGGGTCACTACAACTTGAGGAAATGTATTAAAGGGTCACGGCATTAGGAGGCATTAGGAAGGTTGAGAACCACTGCCTAGAACAAGAACCTGCAAGCTGCAGACCACCTCCAGCTGCTGCCCGTTTCCATAAGTTCTCCTGGAACAGAGTGGCCCTGCCCACTCAGTCAAGTCCATTTCCGGGTGCTACACCATGGCTCCAAAGTCTAAACATCTGTCCCCCTTTCTTCTTCTTTTTAATTATTAGTTTTATTATTATTTTTTAAGACAGAGTCTCATTTTGTCACCCTGGGGAGAGTGCCGTGATGTCACAGCAACCTGCAGCTCTTGGGCTTAGGTGATTCTGTTACCTCAGCCTCCTGAGTAGCTGGGACTAAAGGCACCTGCCACAACGCCCGGCTTTTTATTGTTGTTACAGTTTGGCCAGGGCCGGGTTTGAATCTTCCACCCTCGGTATATGGAGCCGGCGCCCTGCTCACTGAGCCACATGTGCCGCCCCCTTTTTTCTTCTTTGTTGAGACAGATTATCACAGTGTCACCTTTGGTAGAGTGCCATCACGTCATAGCTCACAGCAACCTCAACTCGGGCTCAAAGCGGATTCTCTTGCCTCAATCTCCCTGGTAGTTGGGACTAAAGGCACCTGCCATAACACCCGTCTATAAACATCTGTCCCTTTACAGAAAGTTTGCCAACTTATGCTCAAGAATAACAGGAAGTAAACGTAACAGAAGTAAACGTTTCTTGGAACATATTAGTTTCTACCATACTATCCCTCTTTTAAGTGCCCATAAAAAAACTAAGACAAATAAACACAAAACTACTAACTACTAACAAATTCTAGGACTAAGTTTCTGTTTTGAACCTCCCATAAGCCAAGACTAATCACCTATGTCTTATGCTGTGTGCTCTTGAGAGTAAGGACCACTGTGTTCAGACACCTGTGGCCTCCGTGTTCACCACACAGGGCCTGCTGCAGGGGAGGCCTAACAGACGGGGTGCTCAGGGCAAAGCACTGGTCTAGACGCGTCAGGCTGAAGAGTAAAGTGTGAGATCAGGAATGGACCGTCGAATCCAAAGTTTGTCACATTCCACATTATCTCCTTTTCCTTAAATAGCTAAAATGACAACAAATTTCTAATTTAGTTTCTAGCACACAATAGCCCCTCAATAAATGTTTGGCAAAAATAAAATATTGAAATGTGAGTGGCTTTAGAATTTCCAAAGGGAAATGGAAAAACAAGGTGAGTATTTACGAAACAATCCATACGAGGGACTACAAACTAAAAACGTGCTATAGAGTCGCTGAGGTCCCTGTGGAAGGCCTTGGCGGTA
This sequence comes from Loris lydekkerianus, assembly GCA_963574355.1. Classification (NCBI taxonomy): domain Eukaryota; kingdom Metazoa; phylum Chordata; class Mammalia; order Primates; family Lorisidae; genus Loris; species Loris lydekkerianus. The sequence goes on from CAUYPK010004491.1 coordinate 40,808, forward strand.
CCTCAGCTGCAGCGGTCGGGTAGCGCTGTGCTATGGTCCAAGGCACCAGGGAAGTGGTCGCAGTGCCAACCTCCGGGGTTGCCAAAGGCCTCAGCAATGGGACAGTCGGGACCTCGGTGCCGTCTAATAACATGCTCTCCCGCAAGCTGAGTAGAGATGAGGCTGGACAAGGACAAGGTAACCCTGGACAGCGGGGGTGGTGTTCCGGGTCCCCTGCGGGGCTGCGGCAATGTCAGTCCGGCAGCAGCTGAGGGAGCAGCTGCTTAGCGGGAGCGGAATGAGTGTGAATGGGGAGGTCAGGAGCCCACAGAAAAGCAAAGGGGTTTCTCGGGTGCTTTTCCTGCTTAGAAAGGTTCCTTGGGCCGGGTGGCTCATGTCTGTAATCCCAGCACAATGGAGGGCGGAGCCGGGTGGACTGCCTCAGCTCACACGTTAGAGACCAGCCTGAGCAAGAGCGAGACCCCCATCACAAAAAAAAAAAAAAAAACAAAGCCGGACATTGTGGCAGGCGCCTGAAGTTCCAGCTACTTGGGAAGCTGAGACAAGAGAACCGCTTGAGCCCTGGAGGCTGAGGTTGCTGTGAGCTGTGATGCCAACTGCACTCTACCAGGAGGACAAAGTGAGACTCTGTCTCAAAAAAAGAAAAACAAAACCAAGATTTCTTGAAGACTCAAGGGACAGGGTTAGTCCCTTGCGGCGCCTCGAAAAGTGGTCCCCGTGCACCCCCCGAGGTCTTCGGTGGTCTGAGATGGGAGAGAGGAGAAGAGCACAGGGCAGGATCCGAAACCAGTGCAGATGAGGCAGCGGAATGGGAAGCGGCAGGAACCGAGAACAGGGGTCTATGGTAAGAGAAGTGACAACAGCCACAGCCCGAAAGAACTATTTACCCTTCTGCCTTTGGCTCATGTGAACTCATAACTACTACCTATATACTCGAGTATAAGCCGAGTTTTTTTGGCACAAAATTTGTGCCAAGTTCAGGTTTTTCGGCACAAAATTTGTGCCGAAAAAACTCGGCTTATACTCGAGTATATACGGTAATTTTGTTGTTAGCTAAACACAGTGTATGATTTATGGAGTCAGGCTGTGTTTCTTTCCAAGATAAATCGTCCACATGCTCGCCCAAGTACCTCCAGAAACTTTAGCTGAACTTTCCAGCTACCCAGTTATCTCTTCTGTGTCCCTGAGGCTGGATAAATTGGCCATGCCAGTGTCACATAAAAAAGTATGTAAAAATGACAACTTTACAGAGAATCTAGAAGTGACTGAAAATATGCCGTTACTAAGACTTAGACTCCTGTGTGTAAAAAAAAATAACATTACAGTGTAATGAAAAAGAAGATCTTTGGCCTCCACATGTAACCACTAAATGTGTGTGCTATGATTTGAATAAGTCCTTTAACTTCTCTAAGCTTCTGTTTAGGAATTGAGAACAGAGCTGGTAACTTCTCATGACTGTTGTGAGGACTCTTGAGAGAATCCGGGTGAAGCCCTTAGCACAGTGCCCAGCACTTACTGTTTCTTAACGAATGTTAATTTTATCATGCAATTTATAAAGTATTTAGTGTGTCTAGTCTTGATATTTATTATTTCATTTAATACAGCTACTCTTAACCCTGGGCAAAATAAGCCATGGAGAGAGTGCAGCTGGGTTAAGTTCTGTAACTAATAACTGGTGGAGCTGTAATCTGAAAAAAAATAGAAAATAAAAAATAAAAACGTGCTATAGGCCAGGTGCAGTGGCCCATGCCTACAATGCCTGCATTCTGGGAGGCCGAGGCAAGTGAATGGCTTGAGCTCATGAGTTTGAGCCCAGCCTAAGCAAAGTAAGACCCTGTCTCTGAAAAAAATTAAAAAAAAAAAAAGCCAGGGTTTGTGGTGGGCGCCTGTAGTCCCAGCTACTCAGAAGGCTGAGGCAAGAGAATCACTTGAGCCCAAGAGTTTGAGGTTGCTGTGAGCTGTGATGCCACAGCATTCTACCAGGAGCAAGAAAGTGAGATTCTGTCAATAATAATAATAATAATTAAATTAAATTGAAATAAATATGCTATAGTGTAGCCCCAGGTCTTTAGAGCTAACACCACACCAACTGTAAGGCAACCACTGCATTAGACCTGACTGAAGCTGTTGCTTTAAAGACTGGCAAAGTCTGTATCTAGAGCACTATTAAATTACAGGCAGCTACTTGATAAGATAATAAACTCCTCTGAAAATGAGGTTTTCTAAGAATATTAAAAAACGTGAATAGGGCTGGGTGCGGTGGCTCACACCTGTAATTCCAGCACTTGGGGGGCCAAGGTGAGTGGATTGCCTGAGCTCATAGGTTCGAGACCAGCCTGAGCCAGAGTGAGACTTCGTCTCTAAAAATAGCCGGGGTTTGTGGTGGGCACCTGTAGTCCCAGCTACGAGGGTGGCTGAGGCAAGAGAATCGCTTAAGCCCAGGAGTTGGAGGTTGCTGTGAGCTCTGAAGCCAGGACACTCTACCAAGGGAGACAAAGTGAGACTCTGTCTCAAAAAAAAAAAAGAAAAAGAAACATGAAAAGTGCACAGGAGTAAGCGAAAGGAGATGGGGTGTGCAGATAGTAGACACACTGCTCTGTACAGACGAGGAGAAAGGAGAAGGATACATGGAAATACAAGCAGTGCGGCGAACTCTGAATGGCTGGGCTTGTAGCGTGTATTTACATACTTCTTCATTTCCAAATTTCTTCTAATGACCACATATTATTCTTTTTATTTTTTTAGAGACAGAGTCTCATTTTGAGGCCCTCAGTAGAGGGCTGTAGGCATCACAGCTCACAGCAACTTCCAGCTCCTGGACTTAGGTGATTCTCCTGCTTCAGCCTCCCGAGCAGCTGGGACTACAGGCACCTGCCACAACGCCCGGCTGTTTTTTGGTTGCAGTTTGGCTGGAACCAGTTCGTACCCAGCACCCTTGGTATATGGGGCAGGCTGAGCCACAGGCACTGCCCAACCACATATTACTCTTATAATCAGAAATAAATTACCTAAAATTTGAAGGCTGCTGAGAAAATAATCAAATATTTTTAGAATTGAGATTTTCAAACTAGAAAGTGCTATCATGCATAAAGCATGATCAGTTGTCTTTTATTTTCACACTGAGCTAGAAGAGCTAGCCTCACATTTTGAAATAAAAGATTTAAATACATTAGAAACAGTATTTTTTAGAAACTCAATGGTTGATCTGGTTAGACAGATGGTGAAAAATAAAAATTAAAGAAAAACACCTCAGGGCTAGGCGCAGTGGCTCACACCTGTAGTCTTAGCATTCTAGGAGGCAGAGGCGGGTGGATCGCCTGAGCTCATGAGTTGAAGACCAGCCTGAGCAAAAGCAAGACCCTATCTCTATTAAAATAGAAAACTGAGGCAAGAGTATCACTTGAGCCCAAGAGTTGACTGTTGCTGTGGGCAAAAGCTTGAGAGTCTGACTCAAAAAAAAAAAAAAAGGAAAAGAAAACATCTCAATGAAATGAGATTTTGAGGAAGGAAAGCAGCCTTCGTGTAAGTCATTCATAAAAATTTCTTTTTTTTTTTTTTTTGAGACAGAGTCTCACTCTGTTGCCCTCAATAGAGTGCTATAGCGTCACAGCTCACAGCAACCTCCAATTCTTGGCCTTAAGTGATTCTCTTGCTTCAACCTCCTGAGTAGCTGAGACTACAGGTGCCCGCCACAATGCCCAGCTATTTTTTGTTGCAATTGCCACAACTGTTTTAGCTGGCCGGGGCTGGGTTCAAACCCGCCACCCTCAGTATATGGGGCTGGCGCCATACCCACTGAGCTGCAGGCACCAACCCATTCAGAAAAATTTCTACACGGCTCGGCACCTGTAGCTCAGCTACTAGAGTGCCAGCCACATACACCATGGCTGGTGGGTTCGATCCCAGCCCCACAACAATAACAACTACAACAAAAAATAGCCTGGCGTTGTGACGGGAGCTTATAGTCTCAACTCCTTGGAAGGCTGAGGCAAGAGCCCAGAGTTTGAGGTTGCTGTGAGCTATGACACCACAGCACTCTACCACGGGTGACACACTGACACTGTGTCTCAAAAAAAAAAAAAAGAAAAGAAAAGAAAAATTTCTGCAAAGATGTTAAGGTTAAATTTTTCTGGTTGAACTTCACAAATTCTTGCTAAAACAGCCCAAAATCACATGTTCTCCATACTCTCAGTAGTGATTTCAACCAAAACGAAACCCAAAAGTGCTTACCTATTTCACTAGCAGGACTGGGGGCCGAAGTGCCGAAGAGGACCTCTATGAGCAGGGATGCAGGGCCAGAATGATACTTCTTTAGTGCAATCAGGGCTCTGCCAAGAGAGAAAACTAAAATTCTGGGGCCAGGCGCAGAGGTTCACCCCTGTAATCCTGGCACTCTGGGCAGCCAAGGCAGGTGGATCACCTGAGCTGAGTTGGAGATCAGTCTGAGAAAGAGCATGACTCTGTCCCTACTAAAAACAGAAAAACTAGCCAGGCATAGTGGCTCATGCCTATAGTCCCAGCTATTCAGGAGGCTAAGGCAAGATGAACTCTTGCGCCTGAGAGTTTAAGGCTGCTATGAGCTACGATACCATAGCACTCCAACTAGGGTGACAGAGTGAGACTCTGTTTCAGAAAAAAAAAAAAAAAAAAGAAAAGAAAAAATATCAAATAAAATAAAATTAGGAGCTCAGGGGAAACCAGTGATTCAGTGCACAAAGTTCCTGCCCCAGCGTTGCCATCATCTCATGGGATGGGCACACAGTGACTCCTTCCTCTTTGCTCAACAAGAGAAATAAGAGATGGCTGTGTTTAAGAAAAAGGTTACATGGTCAGCGCCTATGGCTCAGTGAGTAGGGCACCAGCCCCATATACTGAGGGTGGAGGGTTCGAGCCGGCCCCAGCCAAACTGCAACAAAAAAAATAGCCAGGCATTGTGGTGGGCATCTGTAGTTCCAGCTACTCAGGAGGCTGAGGCAAGAGAATCACCTAAGCCCAAGAGCTGGAGGTTGCTGTGAGCTGAGAGGCCAAAGCACTCTACCAAGGATAACAGAGTGAGACTCTGTCTCTAAAAAAAAAAGATTAAAAACTGCAAAACCAGGGTGGCACCTATGGCTCAAAGGGTGGCACCTATGGCTCAAAGGAGTAGGGCGCCTGCCCCATATGCCGGAGGTGGTGGGTTCAAACCCAGCCCCAGCTAAAAACTGCAAAAAAAAAAAAAAAAACAACTGCAAAACCATGTGGCATCTGTGGCTCAAAGGAGTAAGGCGCTGGCCCCATATGCTGGAGGTGGCAGGTTCAAACCCAGCCCTGGCCAAAAACTGCAAAACCAATCTATATCATGTTATCAAACTGATTTAAAATAAATTTATAAGTTTATTAATCTCTAAAAAAAAAAAGAAGAAAAAGATTACAGGTAGGGCCAGGTGTCGTGGCTCACACCTGTAATCCTAACACTCTGGAAGGCTGAGGTAGGTGGATTGCCTGAGCTTACATGTTCGAGACCAGCCTGAGCAAGAGCGAGACCTCATCTCTAAGAATAGCTGGGTGTTGTGGCAGGTGCCTGTAGTGCCAGCTACTGGAGAGGCTGAGGCAAGAGAATCACTTGAGCCCAAGAGTTTGAGGTTGCTGCGAGCTGTGATGCCACAGCACTCTACCGAGGGTGACAAAGTGTCTGCTTAAAAAAAAAAAAAAAAAAATCATAAAAAAAAAATTGTTACGTGTTATTTCCAGACACAAACACTTACTTTTTCAGTCTCTTATAAGTGACATCATTGGCAAGTTTTAACAGTCTGTAGGAATTCTCTTGGTCCAAGTTCAGCTGGAAATCATGGGACTCATCAAAGGCCACCAAGGCTGACTTCTGGGTTATGCGGGTCAGGATCCCGGTGGCCAGCTGACCGCCTTCACTAGCAGCATCATATAGACCCACTATGTCGCCTACAAAAACAAAATCTCAGTTACGCTGAAAAGAAGTTAAATATTAGTATTTATGTAATAAAATCCAGCATATTTCAAATGTTTTTGTTACTTTCTTTAGTAAATGACATCAGTTAACAATTAAAAAAAAACTGTTTAACCCCTAAATCATGTATGAAAATTTACTTGAGATGAATGAACTACTGAAAACATGCCTGACAGTAAACTATCTGAAGTGCTTTACTCTGGACCAAGTACTAGGTACTGTTCTGTGTTATGAACCTGAGGGCCAGTCCCTGCTCTCACATAGGTGGGGGGACAAATATACTGACCTATAAGATGTACCTGCTAAGTGCACTAAGGAATAAGCACAAGAAGGGGACAGAGAGGGACAAGGACACTATTTCAGAAAGAGTGTGAGGGAAGGACTTCTTCGAGGCATGCAGGGAATCAGGTGGGCGCTGAATGAGGCAAGGGCCACAGGCACATCTGGAGAACATTCCAGTCAGAAATGCAACTTGAATACAAAAGGGAACAGTGGCTGTTTACTGTCTAGGAAGCAGGGATCTCCCGAGGGCCTGGGAGTCTCACCTGTTCAGTCTCACCTTCCCCAGGTGAGTCTGAGGGGCTTCCCCAGACCCATACCTAAGCCATCTGTGCTTCACCGTGGCCACAGTTACTGGTTCAAGGATAGGCATGTGGCCCAAATCAGAGCCCCTGAAGTGGAGTGCAACTTGCGTTGGGCACCTGGCTGGACATGCCCAATCCCTCTACCTCGACCAGAAACCTGAGCGAATGGAGAAGGCAGAACAGCTCTCACAGGTACCTGACGTGGAAACCAATCCCGAAGAGGACAGAGCTGAGAGATGAAGAGCCCTGAGCAGTGGAGTTTCCAACAGATTCAATGACCAGGACCGAATGTGTGTAGAGCTGGTCTGCAAACTCCGAAGCTGCAAAGGTAAGATTATATACCCATTCAGGAAGTCCCAGCATGCCCCTTGGAGTCTTGTAGCCTTCAGGCTACAACAGCCAAAGCATTCCCTTCTTGTGTTTGCCAGTTTGGCTCCGGTTTTTGTCACTTGGAACACAGGCAATTATGACTGAAACAGAATGCACGCTGATATAAAAGCCAGGGTCACTCGATCTGTTTACACCCCACTTACTTGGTGTCTGAAATCTTGCAGACAAGTTTCATCCGCACCTCACCTTGAATCTCATCCCTGTCCCCCCGACTTTGTAACAGCAGGCAGCCACAATGCTCACCAGTAAGGCTCCCACGGACAGAGGCTCAGCTCTGTGCACAGGGACCACCATGGGGCTGAGGACAGAGGATTCCTTCCCCCCCATGCCACCCACCCCCAGCAACTTTCTTGTGAGCCACCCTGGATAGGACCCTACAGGTCAAGGTTTACATTTACGAGCTACTCAAGACTCAATACTGCTCCTCAAAAGATGAATAACCACTTCACCTGAATCTGATCAACAGCTATATCAAAACACCAAAATTTCAGCTCACTACCTCTCTCCATAAATGCCACTTCTTCCGTCTTCCTATTTATCAACTACGCACTAATCTCCGTTAGTCACTCCCTCCACACTTACTGAATGAGTATATAATCTTACCTTCGCAGTTTCAAAGTTGCAAACCACCTGTACACGAATTCAGTCCTGCCCATTTATTCTGATGGCAACTCCACTCACCCCTAGACAGTGAGTGACTAACTCCAGGTCCCACAACAAGACAGCGTAAGATTCAAATTCTGCTCTGGTCTGACTCCAAGCAGCAGGTTCCTCCCATCACCCTGGCTCACAAATACCGTCATCTTATCCCCAAATTTGGTTATTATTCATTCTAACAATTGTTGGGGCAAGAATCTATAAAATTCAAAATATGAAATCAAAAAAACTATTGCCACCAAAAAGGCAAGTAAGCAAGTAAGACTTTTATAGTGAAAAGTACAGCACCAGGAATCTTGTTTTCCATAGGCTTCCAAGACTCAGGTTGTCCAAAACAGCCAGCCTAGGTCCATGGTTAAGAAGCTTCTACTCAGGAGGCTGAGGCAAGAGAATCGCCTAAGCCCATCACAGCACTCTACCGAGGGCAACAAAATAAGACTCTGTCTCTTAAAAAAAAAAAAAAGCTTCTACTAATTTTGGGGCAGCACCTGTAGCTCAGTGAGTAGGGCACCAGCTCCATATACCCAGGGTGGCAGGTTCAAGCCCGGCCCCAGCCAAACTGCAACAGAAAATAGCTGGGCGCTGTGATGGGTACCTGTGGTCCCAGCTACTCAGGAAGCTCAGGCAGGAGAACTGCCTATACCCAAGAGCTGGAGGCTGCTATGAGCTGTGACATCATGGCACTCTATCACAGACACCACCCAAGATCCTGTCTTAACAAAAAAAAAAAAAAAAAAAAACTCCTGGGCTCAAACAATCCTCCTACCTCAGCCTCCCAAGTAACTGAAGCTACAGGTGCATACCACCATGTCTAACTATTCTTTTTAAAGGCTTTTTATAGAGATAGGGTCTTACTATGTTGCCCAGGCTGGTCTCAAACTCTTGGCTTCAAGTGACCCTCCAACCAAAGTGGTGGGATTACAAGCACTTTGCCCAGCAATATTAAAAAATTTAAAACAGGCTTGGCGCCCAAAGCACGGTGGTTACAGTGCCAGCCACATACACTAAAAGTGGAAGGTTGGAGCCCAGCCTAGGCCAGCTAACCAACAATGGCAACTATAACAAAAAATAGCTGGGCATTGTGGCAGGCGTCTGTAGTCCCAGATGTTTGGGAGACTGAGGGAAGAGAATCACTTGAGCCCAAGTGTTTGAGGTTGCTGTGAGCTGTGACGTCATAGCACTCTACCAAGGGTAACCTGGTAAAACTCTGTCTCAAAAAAAAAAAAAAAAAAAAATTAAAACAATCGGCGCCTGTGGCTCAAGCAGCTAAGGCACCAGCCATATACACCTGAGCTGGCAGGTTTGAATCCAGCCTGGGCCCACCAAACAACAATGACGGCTGCAACCAAAAAATAGCTGGGTGTTGTGGTGGGCGCCTATAGTCCCAGCTATTTGGGGGGGTAGAGGCAGGAGAATCGCTTAAGCCCAAGATTTAGAGGTTGCTATGAGCTGTGATGCCATGGCACTCTACCCAGGGTGAAAGCTTGAGGCTCTATCTCAAAAAAAAATAAATAAAAATAAAAAAACCAGGTAAACTGTTTTTAGTAAGAATATATATTTTATGGGTGGCACCTGTGGCTCAGTGGGTAGGGTATCCACCCCGCCCCATATAGAGAGGGTGGCAGGTTCAAACCCTGCCCCAGACAAACTGCAACAAAAAAAACTAGCCAGGCATTGTGGTGGGCGCCTATAGTCCTAGCTACTGGGGAGGCTGAGACAAGAGAATCACCTAAGCTCAGGAGTTGGAGGTTGCTGTGAGCTGTGACATCACGGCAGTCTACCAACGGTGTTAAAGTAAAACTCTATCTCTTAAAAAAAAGAATATATTTTATTTAACCCAATATATTTCAACATGAAATCAGTATTCAAATAAATTACTGGTGAGATATTCCAAATCACAACCACCCCCTTTTTTTTTCTTGAGACAGAGTCTCACTCTGCTGCCTAGCCTAGAGCACCATGGCCTCAGCCTAGCTCACAGCAGCCTGGAATTCCTGGGCTCAAATGATCACCAGCCTCCTGAGTAGCTGGGACTACAGGCTCCCACCATGACATCTGGCTAATTTTTCTATCTTTAGTAGATAATTTTTCTATTTTTAGTAGAGACGGGGTCTTGCTTTTGCTCATGCTGGTCTCAAGCTCCTGAGCTCAAGGAATCCCTCTGCTCCCAGAGTGCTGGGATTATAGCCATGAGCTACTGTGCTCGGCCAATTGTTGGGTTTCTAATTAAGAGTTCTTCATTGCAATGCTTATGCTCTTCCTGGTCATTGTGATCCAGTCTTTGTAAGCACACAAGTCACAGTTTGCATGTCAGCAATATTTCAATATATGTCCACATCGACATGCACACACCAGAAGTAAAACTGTTACTAGGAAGAACTGCCGCAGACCCGCATCTCCTGGGCTCAAAGGTGACCAGCAGCCTTCCATACAGCCCAGTGCACTGGCTCGACACCTGAAGCTTCAGCAAACACACGCCTCGGCTCTGGAGCTCTTTCAGAGAGATGTTCTCCTGCCAGGACCTGGAAGACACCCAGGACTGATGCTTCACAATTTGTACCTTTACCAGTTTCTACTTCATCTCTGCAGAAAAAAGTCAAAGGGAAAAGAAAAGAGATAAAGATCTGGGCATAGGCACCAAATACACTCCCAATGGAACCGCAAACCTGCTATACTCCCAAACCTGCTCCTTCTATATCCCCTAGGACAGTCAATGCCACCTTTGTCCCAGTTACCTGAGACAGAGCCTCCTGTCTAAAGCAGTCTGACTGTGCTCAGGCACCACCTCCTTCCAGAAGCCACCCTGACGCTCCTCGGGGCATAAATTCTTTCCCTCTCCGCCAGCTCCCACTGCACTTTCGCTACACACAGGCACCCGGGCAAGCTGGATGGGATTTTCTGTTTCTGTCCTCCACCTGACCATGTACCAATGACCAGTCACCTTCACCTTCCCTACTTTACCTTCCATATCTTGATTCCCAGCTATCACTAAGTCCTACTGGGTCCCTCCCACACATACTCTGGCTTAGTCTCTACCTCTCATCCTAGCTGCTACAGCCCTAGTTCAAGCCCACATTACTGCTCACCTGGACTAAACAGCTCCCTAACTGCCTTCCCTCTGGCCTCTTTCTGTCCAAGTGCCAACAAGAGCACCCAAGGGATCTTTCCAGAATGCAAGTCTATTCTCCTCCCTCATCTGCTTAACCCACAGTTAGCCATCCCCACACAGAGTACAGGAAACTCCTCAGCAAGGCCCCTCTAGGCCTGGTCCCTGCCTATATGTCTGTCATGGTCAGGAAGAGCATATCACTGGGCTCACTTTGCACTTGGTACCAAGCTGAGCTCTCCATTTACAGTGGGTCATTTCGTTCTCAGGGTAAACCTGTGGGGCAAGGATCATCCCATTTTTACAGATGAAGTAAGTAAGACTCAAAAGTCATGCGGCCATAAACGAAGGAGATGGGACTCTAATAAGGTCCATATGACTGCAAAAGCTCTTAACCATCATGATGAAAAGCCTCTCAAATAAATCCTTTCAAAGAATGGTTGAGTGCCTGACCTCAAAACCTGACTCCACTGTGTTACTCTGGGTTAAGTCACTTACCCTTCTCTGTCGCAGTCTCCTTAGATGGAAAATGACAGTAACAGTAACCTACTTTGTAGGGCTGGCATGAAGGTCAAAAAAATTAGGGAATTAACACCCGGAAAGCATACATATGTTGGTTCTTACTGTTTGGGGCAAATAACTTCCCACTCAGAAACAAGCCTGGCTCTCCCCGGGCTCCCCACATCTCTTTCAGGAATGCTCCTCCACCCGCGTACACCAGTTTAACTCTCTTTTTCTTCAGACTGTGCTCAGGCACTACCTTCTCCCAGAAGCCACTATCCCCCCCTTCCCCAGCTCCCACCGCACTTTCTCTACACACAGGCCACATGGGCAAGCTGGACGGGATGGTCTACGTTTCCGTCTTCCGCACCTGACTGAATCATGGCAGACACTGCATCATCTCACTCCATTTGCACCGGCCTGGCACACAATAGGCGCAAAAGGTGTTTCTGGAGTGGCTGAAAAAGCAAAGGGGCCGCAAACAGGGCCACAGCCAGGAGTGTTGAGTTCAGACTGGGGGGGTTTAAGGTAGAGACCCTTCGTAAGGGTCTCAAAACGGAGCGAGCTGCTCAGGTAGAGATGATGGGGCTGCCATCTGTGGAGGAGGCAGAGCAGGGGCTGGCGGACACGAGGGGTCGCGGGAGGAAACTTCCGCCCAGCTAGCTGCCAGGCCGAGCCCCTCCGAGACTCCGCTCGGGGTCTGGGCGGGGCTGCAGGGAAAGGCCGCACCGACCCGCCGCCCACGGCCACCCCTACCTGCGTTCCTCCACCTCCGCGTCTCTCTCGAGCTCCAGCAGGTCCAACTGCTTGGTCACAAAGCTCTCCAGAGCCACCGAGGCCATCGCCGCCGCCGGCCTGAGTGCGGAGCCGCCGCGGCCCCGCTTCCACACCGGGCCGGTGTTCCCTACGGACCTGTGTTCCCGGCCGGGCCGGTGCACCCACGCACGGGGCTCGCGCCGCTTCCGCTTCCGGCCCAGAGCGCGGGAAGATGGCGGCGGCCGTGGGGGTTTCGGCCTTGACGGTCACCTTTGGGCGGCTGGTGTCCGCGTGTAGCCGCAGCATCCTGAGACCTTCGGGGCCCGGAGCGGGTGAGACCGGGACCGCAGGGTGGAGGGAGGGAGCGGAGGGAGCGGTGCTACCTGCCATCCTGTCACGTGCGTGCCGGTGTTGATCGCGTTCGTGATAAATCATAGCATGAATTTTGGAGTTGGCGGAACCTGGATTCGGGTCCTCGTTCTTCAGTTAGTAGCTTAAATAATGACGATAGCCTTTCAGCTTGTGTATAGGCCCTGTGTTATAGGAGAACGAACGCAAAGAAGCTCCGTAACTTGGCCCAACATAACCCAGGGAGGAAAGTGGAGAGGAGTGACGCCGAGAACCCCGTCCTCCTCCAGAACCCAGGCCTGAACCTTCGCTCCACACTCTCCGAGAAAATGTCCTCATCTAAAAAACGATGTTCTTGTCTGATCCGAACTCATTCATTAAAAACAACAGCTATGTTGTAGGCATTGGCCGGGTAAAAGGCTCATAAAAAAAAAAAAAAAACTCTGCTCGAAAATAATAATTGAGGTGTGCCGGGTGCAGTGGCTCACCCTGTAATCCCAGCACTCTGGGTGGCCGAGCCAGGTGGACTGCGGGAGCTCAGGGGTTCAAGACCAGCCTGAGCAAAAGCAAGACCCCGTCTCTACTAAGAAAAAAAAAAAAAATTGAAAAACTGAGGCAAGAGGATCACTTGAGCCCAAGAGTTGGAGGTTGCTGTGAGCTATGATGCCACAGCACTCTACCCAGGGCAACGGCTTTAGACTTTTGTCTCAAAAAAAAAAAGAAAGAAAGAAATTGAGGTGATTGTATGCCGCAGTGTGCCTTAAAATTGGATGTCGTGTGTCACCAGGACTTTAAAAAAAGGATATCTAACAGTATATTTGACACTGTCAAAGAACTTTTTTTGTTGTTTACTGAGGATCATTTTTTATGTTTATTGATGATCATTTTTTAAAAATCATCAGTACTAAAAGTTTTTAAAGAATGATTCTTTGTCGTAAAAATATACTTATATCCTTGCTGATAAAACAGTACATCTGTGTGGGGGCAGCCCCTGTGGCTCAGTGTGTAGGGCACCAATCCCATATACCAAGAGTGGCAGGTTCAAACCTGGGCCCAGCCAAAATGCAACAAAAAAAAATAGCTGGGTGTTGTAACAGGCACTTGTAGTCCCAGCTACTCGGGAAGCTGAGGCAAGAGAATCGCCTAAGCCCAAGAGCTGGAGGTTGCTGTGAGCTGTGATGCCAGGGAACTCTACCAAGGGCAACAAAATGAGACTCTGTCTGTTAAAAAACAACAACAACGAAGTACATCTGTGATTTCCTTAAGATAATCACAGAGCTCCTTAGTATTTAGCCAAAGGAGTTAGAAAACTTAGATCCACAAAAAAACCTGCATACAAGAGTTTATAGCAGCTTTATTAGTATCACCAAAGCTTGAAAGCAATTAAGATATCTTTCTGGTTTTTTTATGTTTACTGATGATCTTTTTTTATATATATTTATCGATGATCTTTTTTTTTAAGTCATTTGTAAAAATCATCAGTACTAAAAGATAGTTTTTAAAAAATATACTGATGAATATATCAGTATTTGTTAAAATTGGATAAATGATAATGGTTAAATGTAAACGGTAGCACATCCATACAATGGGATAGTATTCAGCACCAAGGAGAAAGTTGAGTCTTGAAAAGACATGGAGGAAACTTACATTTATATAACTAAGTAAAAGAAACCAATCTGAAAGGCTTCATACTGTATGATTCCCACTATGCAACATTCTGAAAAAGGCAAAATCATGGAGACACTAAAAAAGTAATAAGATTAAGGATGTGAGAGGGTATCACTGGCTCATTAACCAAGAATCTAACTATTATTCTTCACTGCCCTCCATAGCACCAATGACGGGTAAGATTCCCAAAGCGGGGACAACCTAAGACAGGATATGGAGAGGCTGCATAGTGGATTACATTCATAGTACCCAAAGATGGGTAAGATCACTCTGCATTCAGTCAACCTAAGACAGGGACCAAACCATTGATGTTTGTATCCCCATGACGGGTAAGACTGAAACTGCAAGAGCAGGCAACCTAAGACAGGGG
>CAUYPK010004492.1:0-70222 GCA_963574355.1 Loris lydekkerianus
AAAGGGAGGCATCTGTTTATTTTTGCAGGAGAAGTGCTACTTTTATGCCAACAGATCTGAGATTGTGCAAAACAAGATCAAAACACTCCAAGAAGATCTAGAAAAGAGAAGAAAAGAAACTTTAGAAAATCCCCTGTGGACAGGCCTACATGGTTTTTTACCCTACCTTCTTCCCCTGCTACCGTTATTTACCCTTCACCTTTGGGCCCTGTATCCTTAAAAAAGGTTAGAGGCAGTTAAATCAGGTCAAGGTCCAATATCACCGGCTCATTAATCAAGAATCTAACTACTATTCTTCACCGCCCTCCATAGCACCAATGACGGGTAAGACTCCCAAAGCGGGGACAACCTAAGACAGGATATGGAGAGGCTGCATGGTGGATTACATTCATAGTACCCAAAGACGGGTAAGTCTGCGTTCAGTCAACCTAAAACAGGGACCAAACCATTGATGTTTGTATCCCCATGACGGGTAGGACTGAAACTGCAAGAGCAGGCAACCTAAGACAGGGGCTATGTTTATCCACCATACAAAAAACAAAATAGGGAATTGTTGGGCCCTGCCATGTGCCTGAGGCCTAGTGCAACTTCCTGAGCCTGACTAGATGTAGATCCATCGAGCTACTTCCACGTAGCAATGACTCAGCAAGGCCCGGCCTGAAACTGCCTCTACCTAGATACAGCCAACGTGGTACCATGCCACTGGCCCAACCCTGTCACTCACCTCATCCCCCGCCTTCTTTCCCCGCCCCTTCCCCATGCTCTATATAAGCAGCTGCTTGACGCAATAAAGTTGAGTTCCTGCTTAAAAAAAATTAAAAAAATAAAAAATAAATAAATAAATAAATAAGAAAATGTAACTTAAAAAAAAAAGAAAAGAAATACACATCCTGATGAGATGAATTAATAATTTGTAAACCCATTAAGAAGCTTTTCATTAAGTAAAGAAGGATTCTTTTCTTTTCTTTTCCTTTTTTTTTTTTTTTTTTGAGACAGAGTCTCACTTTGTTGCCCTCAGTAGAGTACTGTGATGTCACAGCTCACAGCAACCTCCAGCTCTTGGGCTTAGGTGATTCTCTTACCTCAGCCTCCCGAGTAGCTGTGACTACAGGTGCCTGCCACAACACCCGCCTATTTTTGTTGTTGTTGCAGTTTGGCCGGGGATGGGTTTAAACCTGCCACCCTCAGTATATGGGGCTGGCACCCTACCCACTGAGCCACAGGCGCCACTCAGAAATCGGGATTCTTTAGGGCTATGGTTTGTTTGGCTTGGGAGGAGTGTGCAAGGTGAGGCAGCAGGTGCTGATGGAGAAGCTGCAGCGAGTGATCAGAAGGTCTGGCTGAGATCTCCAATGGAGGTGGCTGTACTGGACAGCAGGTTTTCCTTGTAGACACAACAGCCTTCTCTCAGAAGAAAATGCCATGTAGGACTTTCATAGAGAGAAGTCAGTGCAGGCTGACTCTTGTGGGTGGCTAATGCACCTGGTGACTGTAAGTGGAAGCTCATTTACCATCCCCAAATCTTAAAGCCCTTTCAGAATTATGCTCTTCCTGTTATAGTAAGCTCATTGTAGAGACTTACTGCTCAGACCAAAAAAAAAATGCCTTTTCAAAATATTCCTGCTCCTTAACAATGCGCCTGGTCACCTGAGAGCTCTGATGGAGACTAATGTTGTTTTCATGTCTGCAAACAGTGTTCCCTCTGCAGCCCATGACTCAAGGAGTGATTGTGACTTTCAATCTTATTAAGAAATAAATTTCATAGGGCTATAGCTGCCACAGATAGTGATTCCTCTAATGGATCTGGGCAAAGTAAATTAGAAACCTGGCAAGGATTCACTATTCTAGATGCCATTAAGAACATTTACAATTCATGGGAGGAGGTCCAAATCTCAGCGTTAACTGGAGTTTGGAAGAAGTAGATTCCAACCCTCATGGCTGACTGTGAGGAGCTCCAGGCCTCAGCGGAGGGAGCAACTGCAGATGTGGTGGAAACTGCCGGAGAACCAGGAACAGAAGTGAAGCCTGAAGCTGGGCAGAACTGCTGCCGTCTCTGGTGGCCTCTGGGTTGTCCCTGCCGTAGGGCCTGTTCAGCAAACAGACCCTAAAGGGGGTTCATACCAATATTTGTAATCCAAATTTAGGATTAATGGTCTTGGTATTTTCCCCCTGACTTTTATATTTATATCTCATTTCTCTTATATTCAAAAACTTAGTTTTTTAGGATCTAAGAAAATTATTGCTGGGCGGTGCCTGTGGCTCAATGAGTAGGGCACTGGCCTCGTATACTGAGGTTGGCAGGTTCAAACCCTGCCCCCACCAAACTGCAACAACAACAAAAATAATAATACAGGGATGTTGAAAGCTGAGACAAGCTGAAAGCTAGCCCTCCTGCACCAAAGTTAGCAAAGTTATGAATGCAGAAAAAGGAATTGAAAAGAGAAGCACTCCTGTGTTCTGTACTCTAGTCAATACAAAATGATAAGAAATCAAAATAGCCTTACTACTGATGTGGAGAAAGTTTGAGCAGGCTGGATCTGACCACTACAGGATTATATGCCTGTAATCCCAGCTATTCAGAAGACTGAGGCAAGAGCACTCAGTGCCATAGCACTCTACCAAGGGCAACAAAATGAGACTCTGTCTCAAAAAAAAAAAATTATTGCTTTAAAGTAGGCAAAATATGTAACAAGTTTTTCAAAAGATGATAGATAAGTGGCAGAAAAAAACAAACAAAAAAACCCAACATGGAGACATGATCAACATCACTAATCATCAGGGAAATGCAAATTAAAACTACAATGACTTAATCACCTTACCCCATCAGAATGACCTTTATTAAAACATAAAAAAACCATAGATGGATGCAGAGAGAAAGGAATCTCGGTGGGACTGCATATTAGTACAACCTCCAAGGAAAACAGTATGGAGAGTCCTTAAAGAAAAAAATGTAGGCTCTGCACCCAGACCTCAGTGAGTAGGGCACTTGCTACATACACCAAAGGTGGCAGGTTTGAGCCCGGCCCAGGCCAGCTAAACGACAATGACAACTGCAACAAAAACTCGCTGGGCGTTGTGTTAGGTGCCTGTCCTGGGGAGGCTGAGGCAAGAGAATTGCTTAAGCCCAAGAGTTTGAGGTTGCTGTGAGCTCTGACACCACAGCATTCTACCAAGAGCAACATAGTGAGACTCTGTCTCAAAAAAAAAAAAAAAAAAAAAAAATGTAGACTTAACATTCAATTCCACAATCCCATTAGTGGGCATCTACCAAAAGAAAAAGAAGTCATTTTATCAAAAAGATACCTCCACTTAGACATTTATCTCAACACAATTCACAATTGCAAAGATGTGGAATCAACCAAAGTGCCCATCAGTTCCAGAGCAGATAAAGAAAACGTGGTGAGGCACCTTACGCTCTGTCGCCATCACGTCACCGGAGGTAGCGCCTCGTCTGGGCCACACCTTTCCAGCGTGCCAGGCCTCTGCTGTTGCTGTGCCTTGGATACCTGGCGGCAGGATGCTGGGCAGCGTCAGGTAAAGATGGTGTCACTGCGCCTCAGGTAACCATGGAGAAAGAACTCCTGAGCACCATTGTATTTAATGCATAAATAGTATTTACTACCAACAATGGCTATAAATCCATGCAGAAGAAACTTCGGAGTAACTGGAAGATTCAGAGCTTAAAAGATGAAATCACATCTGAGAAGCTAATTGGGTCAAAACTGTGGATTACAGCTGAGCCAAGGGAAGAATTTACTGCAGCTGAATTTGAAGTCCTGAAGAAGTACCTTGAAAGTGATGGAGATATCCTTGTGATGCTGGGAGAAGGTGGAAAATCCAGATTTGATACCAATATCAAATTTTTGATAGAAGAATATGAAATCATGGTTAATGATGCTGTTGTTAGAAATGTATATTACAAGTATTTCCATCCTAAAGAAGCTCTAGTTTCCAATGGAGTCTTGAACAGGGAAATTAATCGAGCTGCAGGAAAAGCTGTGTCTGGAATCAATGATGAAGAAAGCAGTGGCAACAATGCCTAGGCTCTCACCTTTGTCTATCATTTTGGTGCCACATTGAGTGTCATGAAACCAGCAGTGGCTGTTCTGTCTACCAGCTCTGTCTGCTTTCCACTTAACAGACCCATCCTGGTTTTCTATCACTCAAAGAGTCAAGGTGGTAAGCTGGCAGTGCTTGGCTCATGTCACATGTTCAGTGACCAATATTTGGATAAAGAAGAAAACAGCAAAATCATGGATGTTGTTTTCTAGTGGCTCATAATAGAAGACATCCAGCTAAATCAGATTGATGCTGAGGTCCCTGAGATTTCTGACTACATGATGCTACCTGACACAGCCACTCTATCAGAGCGACTTCGAGTATGTCTACAGGGGAGCGATGAGAACCCTCGGGACTTTACTACCCTCTTCGACCTGTCCATTTACCAACTGGATACCACATCCCTCCCTAAGGTCATCAAGGCACACGAGCAGCTAAACGTGAAACATGAACCACTCCTGCTTATCCAACCTCAGTTTGAGACACTGCTGCCAGCCCTTCAGCCTGCGGTTTTTTCTCCTAGTTTCAGGGAATTACCACCTCCTTCTCTGGAGCTGTTTGAGTTAGATGAGACATTCTCCTCTGAGAAGACCTGGCTTGCTCAGATTACCAATAAGTGTACTGAAGAAGATCTGGAATTCTATGTCAGGAAGTGTGATGACATTCTTGGAGTAAACAATAAACTACCAAAGGACCAACAAGATGCCAAACATATCCTTGAGCACATCTTCTTCCAAGTGGTGGAGTTCGAGAAGCTGAACCAGGAACATGACATTGATACGAGTGAAACAGTGTTCCACAACAATTTCTGAGGACTGTGCCTCTTGAAGCATTTTTTGCCTTCTGACTCTTCTCTGTTTGTAATCTGTTTTTGAATTGTTTCTCAACTCCTTATCAAAATTCTCTATATGCTCTTTCCTCGAGAGCTGTGGAAGGTCTGTGCATTTTGGGTAGTACCTGGAAAGGTATAAGATTTCTAATTTACAAAATCCTTATGTAAGATGTACTCCATTTTTAATTAAATTTGTGTTGAATCCGAAAAAACAAAGAAAAGAAAATGTGTGTGCACACCATGGAGTGCTATTCAGCCAATAAAAAGGAAATGTCTTTTGCAGCAATTTGGATAGAACTGAAGACCATTATCTTAAGTCAGTGGTTATTGCATTAGGAAGGTTGAGAACCACTGCAGCCTATGTGAAGTATCTGAGGATAGAAAACAAACACCACATGTATTCTCTAATAATTGGGAGCTAAACAATGGGCACACACACCCACAAAGAGGTGTAAAGCAGCAGCTCTCAACCTGTGGGTTGCAGCCTCTTTGGGGGGGGTGGTCGATCAACCCTTTCACCTAAGACCTTTGGAAATACGCTTTCCAACACACCGCTCCTCCATGCGTCTCCAGGGGCGTCTGCCCACATGCAGATACACCCACAAACGAGTACCCAGCGTGATGACATCATCACGTGAACCCCATCACATACGCCCCCTACAAATACAGGTGTGTGTGATAGGGTTGGCGCCATAATGTGGACCAGTTACATGTGTAGAGAGCAGCTGCTGTTGTGAAAGTAACTACTCTGTTAAAAGCAGCTACTATGTTGAAAGCAGCAGTATTGGAGGTAAAATGACACTTCATAGAATGTAAATGTCTTAACACAATAACTAAGAAAATGCCAGGAAGGCTATGTTAACCAGTGTGATGAAAACGTGTCAAACGGTCTATAAAACCAGTGTATGGTGCCTCATGATTGCATTAATGTACACAGCTATGATTTAATAAAAATAAAAAAAGACGCTTCATGAATTATAATTACTGAGTAAATATAAAATAATGTACTGTAAAATATATATATATATACCCTGGGAACTTAATCTGTATGCTGATGGGTCTTTTTATATTGAGCTGTGGTTGATGTGAACACTGCCCCCTTGTGATAGTAACAGGTATGTAAAAAACCACAGAGAAGGGTAAATCATAGGCAACTTTAATGAACTATATTGAGTGAACTATGCCATGTATCATCTTTTGTATTATTCAATCTATTATTATATATTATTTTCATTAGCAAACCATCCCTTGACAATGGATCATATAGAGAAGAACATTAAGAAAATATAGTGAGGATTTTTTATATTATGGTTTTACCTCAATAATTATAGCAGGAATTGAGAAACTGCAATGTATTATTTGTTGTGAAGTTCTATCAGCTGAATCTATGAAGCTGAACAAGCTGAAATGCCATTTCAATAGCAAGCATCCGAGCTTTCCCGGCAAGGATACCAACTATTTTAGAAGCAAAGCTGATGGACTCAAGAAAGCCAGACTTGACACCAGTGGCAAGTACCACAAACAAAACTTAGCAGCCATTGAAGCTTCATGTTTGGTGACACTCAGAATCACCAGAGCTATGAAACTTTGTAGCATTGCTGAGGATTTACTCTTGCCAGAGCCCAAAGACATTGTTCCAGTTATGATTGGAGACCAATTGTTACAAAATTGAGTGCAATTTCCTTATCTAATGACTCTGTCTGCAGAAGAATAGATGACATGTCTGCTGATATTTTTGAACAGGTAATCCAGGAAATTAAATCTGCTCCACTTCCAATATTTAGTATCCAGCTTGATGAACCTACGGACATTGCAAAGTGTTCACAATTACTGGTTTATATGAGGTATATTAACAATGGCAACTTTAAAGATGAGTTTCTCTTTTGCAAACCTCTTGAAACGACAACTACTACACGTGATGTATTTGACACGGTTCATTTCTGAAAGAGCACAAGATTTCTTGGGAAAAAGTTTGTGGTGTTTGCACAGATGTTGTTCCAGCTATGCTAAGATATCGATCTGGATTTCAACTTTTGGTACTGAATGAGTCACCAAAATTCATCAGAACTCACTGTATGATTCACCGGCAAATATTAGCAACGAAAACACTGGCACAAGAGTTACAAGAAATAATGAAAAGTGTCATAAGTTCTGTCAGTTTTGTAAAGGCAAGCACTTTATAGTCGACTGTTTTCACAACTGCAACAAGTTGGATACGCCGAACAATGCTCTGCTATTTTACACTGAAGTGAGATGGTTGTCGAGAGGAAAAGTTTTAAAACATGTTTTTGAGCTTCATGATGAACTCAAAACATTTTTTAATCAGAAAGCAAGAGCATAGTTCGAAGCACTTTTCAGTGGTAAAAGTGAACTGCAGAAATAGCTTGCTTGGTTGACATCTTTACCATCTCAAATGAGTTAAATTTATCACTGCAACGACCAAATGGAACATGCCTCGATTTGTCTGAAAAGATCCGATCGTTCCAAATGAAACTTCAGCTTTGGCAAAAAAAAAAAAAAATGGGATAAAAATAAAATTTACATTTTGCCTACCTTATCTACTTTCTTTGAGGAACACGACATTGAACCAGACAAAAGGATTACAATGATAATTTCTGTGAAAGAACACTTGCACATGCTTGCAGATGAAATTTCATTGTACTTTCCAAATCTACCTGACACCACATTTGCACTTGCCAGAAGCCCATGCACAGTCAAAGTTGAAGATGTTCCTGAGACAGCACAAGAGGAGTTCATTGAACTTATTAACAGCTATGCAGCGAGAACTGATTTCTCTACAATGCCAGTTGCAAAATTCTGGATCAAGTGTTTGCAGTCATATCCTGTTCTGTCTGAGACTGTGTTGCACGTTCTTCTTCCATTTCCAACAACATATATTTGTGAAACAGGGTTTTCCAGCTTGTTGGTTATCAAGTCTAAATACAGAAGTAGACTTCTTGTGGAAGACGATCTTTGTTGTGCTCTTGCAAAGACTGCCCCGAGAATTTCTGATCTGGTGAGAAAGATGCAATTTCAGCCTTCACACCGACTTTGGCTTTTTACGCATACTGTCGCAAAATGTAGCAGCATAGTTTACTGTTGTCATATTAAGACTGTTACCCATGCTATACCATGCTTCAAGACAAAATTATATTTATTTGTAATTAGAAATAAATATTTCACAATATATAATTACATACTGTTTTGTGATTAATCATTATGCTATAATTATATTCAATTTTTAACAATGAAAATACATCGTGCATATCAGATATTTACATTACGGTTTATAACAGTAGCAAAATTATAGTTATGAAGTAGCAACGATAATAATTTTATGGTTGGGGGTCCACAACATGAGGAACTGTATTAAAGGGTCACGGCATTAGGAAGGTTGAGAACCACTGATGTAGAGGGTATTGGAGATCAAGAAGTGGGTGCAAGCAACACTATTCCAGGCGGGGCATGCTGAGAAGCCCCAGCTTTGGCTTTATATGAGGTCTCCAAGTAACGCAGACACTTTCACTCCCTTAATATTTCAACATTTAAAAAAATGGGGAAATAATTGTTGCTTTTTTCTTTAGTGTTGTTCTATCCAAAGAATCTTGACTATTCTAGTTGATATTTATTCACAACTACCAACTCCCAGAAGGGATTTCCGCAGTTTCAGTGCTCAATTATGTGGGTAACTGAGACCATTTCTTCTATAAATATAAAACCTAAGTATTTTTACATGCATAATTTTGATAATAAGAGCAGTATTTCTTTTTCTTTACTTTTTTTGGGGGGACAGAGTCTCAAGCTGTCACTCTGGGTAAAGTGCCGTGGCATCACAGCTCACAACAACCTCAAACTCTTGGGCTTAATCAATTCTCTTGCCTCAGCCTCCCAAGTGGCTGGGACTACAGATGCCTGCCACATACACAGCAATTTTTTTGTTGTTGTTGCAGTTGTTGTCGTTTTAGGTGACCTGGGCTGGGTTCAAACCTGCCAGCTTTGGTGTATGTGGCTGACACTCTAACCACTGAGCTATAGGTACCACTGAACAGCAGTATTTTTAATCAGTAGTTTTTACCAGTTCACATCCACTTGATGGAGTCTTAGCTGTATAGGAATTCTAAGATGAATAAATAGAAATGTCAAATAAATATATAGAACATGTTCTGTAGGAAAATGCAAATAAAAACAGTGGTAAAGTTCTGTTTTTAATACTGTCTTTGGTAAAAGTATGGAAAAAGGACATTTTCATATATTTTTGGTGAGAATATAAATTGTTACAATATAATATTTGTAGAGGGCAATAGGAATTATTCATCATCATTAAAAATGAACCAAAATCTTTGACCCCAGGTCTTTGTGAATGCTTGTCTGCGTGTGTATGCAAGAAGATGTTTGTGAACAGTTCATTAAGTCATTACTCATAATAACAGAGAAGTTTATTTACCCTTGAAAGGATGGGTAAATAAATTTCTGGATCATTTTACTAGAGCAAACCATGCCATCATCAAGAAAACTGCAGGCAGGCGCCCACAGACCAAGAGGAAGGTGCCCTCGGTGTGCAGCAGTGAGGAGAGCTGCAGGCTGGCATTCTGTGCTAGCACATTCTGCTACAAAGGAACCAACCTGTGTGCACTGGAGCTGATAATTGGAAATAGTTTGGCTACTTAATATGTTTGCCTTTTTTCTTTTTTTAAACAGCTTTTAGAAATTAACTGGACAGGACTGACTAATCTTCTGGATATCCCCGGATTAAAGTAAGTCTCATCGCCCTGATGTTGACCTGCTGGTGATGTCATGTGCATTTTCAGTGTCGAAACAGAACGTATCAGACCCCATCTTCCAGGTGGCATCGGGGTCTTCTGCAGAGGCTCCCGAGAAACACGTGAAGGGGGTGTGGTTGGGTTTTGTTCTTCTCCCTGTGCCAAGTGACTGGGATCCAGAAAAAGCAGAATATTGGTGGGAGCTTTTAACTGAGTCTCACGTGACACTTGCTGCTTGTTCATCACAAGCATCTTCCAGTCTTGGCATTTCAGAAAAGCCTTTTTATACCCTATAAATTACTTTTTAAATTTGGTTTTTATTGTTTTCTCAGAACTAACCCTTCCCATTTCTTTCCAGGGATAGCTCCCCCATTCCTTTCTCCCTCTGGTCACCTTGATCCATTAGGGTCACTGAGGCCTGAGTAACTCCCAGAGTCCTCCAAGAGTGGGGGAGTGAGAGGGCAGGAGCTCCTGGGAGTCCCTGGTGTCTGAAAAGTGAGACTGAGGCGGGAGTGCAGCCACCAGCCGTTCTGCTCCTCTGTGCTGGGAGCTGGGACTGTGTGTGGCATACCTGTAGCCAACACCAAACAGGAGAAATTACAGCCTTTAAAACTTGCTTTTGGTGGTTTTACTTGTTGTATTTTAAGGTTAAAATGTACTACTGATTAAAGTTACAGATGTTTCTACTAGATATGTTGCTAATTTGTGGATTTTTTTTTCTAAAATAGATTAGAAGTTAAATTATGAAACTTGGTTTCAGACTTTTTTTCTATTACTGTATATTTATGTATCTCATCTTGTCACCTTGGGTAGAGTGCTGTGATGTTATAGCTCATTAGCAAACTCCTGTGCTCAAGCAATCCTCCTGCCTCAGTCTTCCCAGTAGCTGGGACAACAGGCACCTGCAACCACGCCTAGCTAGTTTTTCTGTTTTTAGTAGAGATGGGGTCTCGCTCTTATTCAGGCTGGTCTCAAACTTCTGACCTCAAGCAGTTCTCCTGCCTCAGCCTCCTAGAGTTCTGGGATTACAAGCATGAGCCACTGTACCCAGCTACTATTACCTTTTAAAGATGTGTGGGAAGAAAGCATGTTAAGAGATTAGTTAAAGAGTTCATTAGGGTTCTTGGTTTCAAGCAACAAACTCAACTCAAATGGTCCTAAATAGGTAAGTGAGTAAATAAAAACGTTTTTAAAGGCAGTTTATTCACTCATTAACAAACAGGCACTGTCAGTGCCTGCTCTGAGCCAGCCATTGTTCTGCAGGCTCCAGACACAGCCATGCCCAGAACAGTCCTGTGCTGCTCTCACCAGCTTGTGTCCTGGCGCCTTGTTTCTTGGAGCTCACAACTGAAAAGCCTGGGTATTCTTGGAAGGGTTTCAGCCACAGCTGGGTGGTGATGCCCAGGGATGCCCTAGGGCTCTCTGGCTCCTGACTGAGTCAGGAGTCTCCACCCAGTTTTGTCTCCAGACAGGCTTTTCTTTGCCATGCAGTGATGTCTGTTCTGCTAATTTGGCCGTCAGTATAAAAAGAAGCTTTTTCATGAGTTTTAGCAAAAGTCTCAGGCTTACCTTCTGTGTGTCCATCCATCCCTGGTCAGATTCCTGTGGTTCTGATTGTCTAGAGAAGGCAAAGAAATGGGTCACTTGCTTGGAAACAAACCTGTGAATGTGAGGTGTCCCCCAAAGGAAGAACTTCACCAGAAGTGGGGGCAGCAGGTGCTAGTTAGCCAGGCAAAAACAACAAATATCTACAGTTTAGTGTATAAAGACATTTTGTTCTATTTTGCATCTCTTCAGTATCATAGAAGGACTGAAACTAAACAAAATAACTCTATAATAATAATCAGCGACCTGAAAGGGTAAAGTCAAACAAAAAATGTATTCTGCCCTAGGCAGGCCTGTGGTTTGGGGCAGTTGATCCCTAATCATTTTATTTAAAAAGGATACAGGCCAGCACAGTGGCTTATGCCTGTAATCCCAGCACTGCAGAAAGCCGAGGAAGGATTGCTTGAGTTTAGGAGTTTAAGACCAGCTTGTGCCTCTACAAAGAATACAAATTAAAAAGAAAAGGAAAGGTACTTGGGATGCTGAGACAGGAGGATTGTTTAAGCTCAGGAGTTTGAGACCAGCCTGAGCAAGAGTGAGACACTTGCCTCTACTAAAAATGGAAAAATTTGCTGGGCCTTGTGGTAGGTGCCTGTAGTCCCAGCTACTGGGAAGGCTGAGGCAGGAAGATCTCTTAAGCCCAGGAGTTTGAGGTTACTGTGAGCTATGATGCCACAGCACTCTACCCAGGGTGATACAGTGAGTCTCTGTCTCAAAAAAATGTAGTAAAATAAAGTGAAATAAAAGAGATACATATACGCACACATAAATACATATACATATATGTACATATATAGCTTCATTTTATTTAATAATTTATATGTGGGGAGGTTCTTTTTTTTTTTTTCTTTGCCGTTTTTGGCCGGGGCTGGGTTTGAACCTGCCACCTCCGGCATATGGGGCGGACGCCCTACTCACTGAGCCACAGGCGCCGCCCAGGAGGTTCTTTTTATACAGTAGTAGTTTCTAGCAATTTTTTTTTTTAAGAACGGGTCTTGTTCTGTCGCCCAGGCTGGAGTGCAGTCGTGGAATCATAGCTCACCTCAAATTCCCAGGTTCAAGTGATCCTCCTGCCCCAGCCTCCCAAATACCTGGAACTAGAGGTGCCCACTGCCACACTTGGCTTCTAGTTATTGTTTTTAATATAGATTTCATATACACAATATAAAAATATATTCTGACATAGAGAATTATACCATTAAAAATACATACAATTAAAAATATGTATATTACTAACCTGGGCAACATACTGAGACACTGTCTCTACAAAAAACTTTGAAAATTAGCCAAGCATGGTAGAATGTGTCTAATGTCCTAACACTTTGGGAGGCCAAGGTGGGAGGATCACTTGAGCCCAGGAGTTTGAGGCTTCGGTGAGCTGAGATGATGTCCCTATACTCCATCCTGGGTGGCAAAGTAAGACTCTGTCTCTAAAAAATAAAAGTAAATAAAATTTTGTATATATATGTATTAATATATATATAATATATTATGTATGTATATATTATATATATGCATAATTATATGCACACATACATATACAGTGTGTAATATATATTTATGTAAGTTTGTGTAATAAAATATAACCATATATATTTTATAGAATAAAATGTAATACATAAAGTGGGGGCTCTTGTTCTTATTCAGAGACATTCTATCAAGGCCTATAGCAAACCTCATGTTATAAAAGTAAATATTTTATAGCTAGGAGCCTAACATGATGAAATACCATCCCAAACTATAAAATGAGCATGCATGTGCTCTATTCATTGATTACAGAAAAGAGCCCCACATATTCTAAAGAAGGAACATCTGAATCACTTCACTGCATGTAATTGTTGGCTATCCCTATTAAATATCCCTGCATGTGTCAGTGAACAGAAGACTCAGCATTGGGGTCAGGGAGGGTGGTGAGGAGGAATAGCTGGGAAACAATAACACCTGAGAAAAGTGGCCAGTACAGTGACATTTCTGTGGGGAACATACAGTGCAATGGTAGGGTCTGTCTTGTGGTGGGCACAGCAGTAGGGTCTGTCCTGTGGTGAGGCAGCAGCAGTAGGGTCTGTCCTGTGGTGGGGGCAGCAGTAGGGTCTCTCCTGTGGTGAGGGGGCAGCAGTAGGGTCTGTCTTGTGGTCAGGGCTAGCTGCCACTGGCCACCTGGGTGTTGTCATGGCATCAAGAGCATTTTTTAAGATAGCCTTCAGGAAGGCGTTTTCTGTTTCAACAACAGATCTTTCAGTAGAAACAAATCTTTTTTTTTTTTTTTTTTTTTTGAGAGAGAGAGAGAAGTTCTAAAAGGAAGAATATGTTTGCTATTAAAGCTTTGAAGGACCCCAACTTAATGAACACACACTGACTTTGCTAACTTAAACCCCCTGGTCTCTCTGGAAGTGTAACAGTCTGATTAACTGATCTCCTCCTGAGTAATGTTTTATGTGGGTTTTGCTTGGGGGAGAATGTCAGAATCTTTTTCCCGTGTTATAATTGAAAGGTCCTTGCAGTATCCAGGCCTCACGTATGCAGTGGGTGTTCAGTCCTTAATCCTTGAATGATAATGGCTGTCACTGTGGCTCAGTGGATATATTTTATATGTGTAATTATGTACGTGTGTTAATAATTTTAATATCTAAAAAGTACTGGCAAGAAGTTAGTTTCTTTTAAACCTTTGCAGTTCAGGAAAAGGTGTTTTATAGCAATGAAACTTGCATTTGTGGTTTCAAAAGTGCTGTGACATACACACTGTGTAATTCTCACATTTACTCTAAAGAATAGGCAAAACAGAACATTTGTTCCTTTAACCTAAGCAACTGCATTTATGTTACTGAGTTGTACAATGGTGCATAGTGTTTCAAAATCATTACACTTCAGTCAATACCAAATAAAGTGTTCAGTGATGTGTGAAGAGAATGCAAACTAAATTCTTTTACTTCACTGGGAACTTGTGAATAACACGGAAAAATTTACAAACAGGGAATGGTTGTATTAATGTTATATTAATTCTCTGCTCTTTAAAGTATGTCAGGTTTTTTATTAAGAGAAATTTAATGAGATGTATCTTAGTTATTCAGTGTTAAATCTATGAAGAAGTTGCGTAGGAATGCATGAAGTGTTGTTTAGCCAGAATGTTACCTCACGTCTAAGAGTAAAGTCTATATCGTGGTCATCATAGTAGTCTCACAGCTAAAGTATTGAAATGCTAGTTTTATTATAAATATTATGTTAGAGAAATTAGCCAATTCCTGTCCTGTCACCGGGACCTTGTAGTATGTCTGTGGAAAGTTTATTGTCAAAGGTGATGCTGGGTTGCTGTAGCTCATCATTCCTTTGTTCTTTTTTACCTCCCAAATAACAGTGGTTTATCAGACACTATCATTTTGGATATAATTTCAAATTACCTGGTGCTTCCCAATCGTATCACTGTTCCTCTTGTCAGTGAAGTCCAAATCGCTCAGTTGCGGTTCCCTGTACCAAAGGTAAGTGTGTCTCAGCATCCATTCCTAATTAAGAACAGGCATAAATTGTGGTATAAATGGAATACTATGCAGCCTTTAAAAAAGACGGAGACTTTACCTCTTTCATGTTTACATGGATGGAGCTTGAACATATCCTACTTAGTAAAGTATCTCAAGAATAGAGGAAAAGTATCCAGTGTACTCAGTACTATTATGAAACTAATTTACAATCATATGAAGAATAGAGCACAACTATGGCCCAGGATGAAGGAGGGTGGAGAAAGATAGAGGGGAGGAGGGTGAGCAGATGGAGGAAGGGTGAATGGTGGGATCACACCTATGGTGCATGTTGCAAGGGAACATGTGAATGTCTTAACACAATAAGATTAGGGGTATATTAACCAGCACAATGTAAGCATTCCAAATTGTATATGAAATCAGCACATTGTACCCCATAAATGCATTAATGTATACATGATCTACCTCTTTATGATTTAATTTAAAAAAAAAAAAAAAAAAACAGATACTGAGGCCTTCCACAGACCTGGGTGTCATAGTAGGTGTTAAACCTCTGAGTGTCATGCCACAGCCTTGTTCCCCAGAAGTGCCAGTCAAGTCATAAGAACTTCTCTCAGAAAGCACACATTTGCATTTGTTTTCATTAAAATGCACTACTATCAGCAATACACAGCTCTTCTTGGCTGTCCTGAGAGCTCTGTTTAATGATGTGTGTGTGTTTTCCTCAGGTGTTAGGACATTTAACAAGGGACCTGATAGAAACAGCACTTAGGCAGAAGCTCATCAGGAGAAAATGGAAAGAGCAGAACCTCACTGGAGTCACAGCTCTTGAGCTTCACAGTAGCTTTGATTAGTGGACCTGTTGCTTGGCATGGCTGAGCCTTCGTTTCCTCATCTGTAAAATGGGATGAGTTGCAGATGTTGAGGTCACCTTCACGTCAGCAAATTAAATACCTTCAAAGATGGCGAGGACTCGGTAGTGAGGAACATGAAACACCTTAGCTAGTCTGGGAGGGAAGCCAGCGTGGCAGTCTCTCCTGGGGTACTACGACAGCCCACCCTGACAGCAGCACAGCGTTGGCCTACAGAAGGCAGCAGTCCCACCATGGCACTGCCCCAGTGGGCAGTCACATTGGTGTGGCCTCACTGTTTGTTTCTACTAACGGAGTGCTAAGTTGGTCCTGTTTCAGTGAGTATATTATTTTTATTTTCAAGCCCCCAAATAGAATTAGGTAGGTTTTCTCTGATACCGTTTTACTTTTTCTGGTTAAATTATCTCTCAGTAATAGTGCACAAATCAACAAACATGTATACACATTCATATGTATATGTATATATTGATATGTGTGTGTATATATATATATGTTCCTCTGTGTGTGTGTGTGTGTGTGTATATATATATATATATATATATATATATATATATATATATACACTTTTTTTTTTGTAGAGACAAGCTGTTACCCTGGATAGAGTGCTGTGAAATCACAGCTCACAGCAACCTGGGTTCAAGCGATTCTCTTGCCTCTGCCTCCCAAGTAGCTGGGACTACAGGTGCCCACCACAACGCCTGGCTGTTTTTTGGCTACAGCCATCATTGTTGTTTGGCGGGCCCAGGCTGGATTTGAACCCTCCAGTTCTGGATTCAAACCCGCCAGCTCAGGTGTATGTGGCTAGAGC
Source organism: Loris lydekkerianus (assembly GCA_963574355.1). Taxonomy (NCBI): domain Eukaryota; kingdom Metazoa; phylum Chordata; class Mammalia; order Primates; family Lorisidae; genus Loris; species Loris lydekkerianus. The sequence goes on from CAUYPK010004492.1 coordinate 16,407, forward strand.
CTTAGCTGCTTGAGCCACAGGCGCTGAGCCCATTCTTATATTTTTTTAAGAGTAACTATACCCCAGTTATTTTGATGCTAAAATTACTTACATTGTTGGCATTCAACAGATTTAATGTGACACTGCATTAGAAAAGAATGTCTTTTTCCCTTATGATTCTTATCTCTGAAAATGCGGTGAATGTGTCTGGGTCCTGGTACTGCAGCTGGTGTGTCTCTGTCTGTCTCCCCAGCTGGAAAGGACACCTCCCAGGAAGGAGGTCTTTGTCTTAATCCCCATCCAGCCCCAGCTGAGAGCAGTCCCCCCTCCAGGGGCAGGCACACAACTATCTTACATTCAAAGGAACCAGCAAATGATCTAAACATTTGTTCTTCTTTTCAGGGTGTTCTAAGGATACATTTTATTGAAGCTCAGGATCTTCAGGGGAAAGATACTTATCTTAAGGGACTTGTCAAGGGGAAGTCAGACCCTTACGGAATCATTCGAGTCGGCAGTCAGATCTTCCAAAGCAAGGTCATCAAAGAGAACCTGAGTCCGAAGTGGAATGAGGTGTACGAGGTAATGCAGCATGGCCGGCTGGACCTGAGCAGGGCAGCTGGAGTCCAACCCCAGCCTGTCACATGGGCGCGTGGCCCAGTGAGGCCATCGCTTAAACTTTCTTTCCTTAATTTCCATCTTGAAAAGTATTATCATATTGCTAGCTCTAAAAAAAAAGTATTTTACCTTCTCTCCTTGCCTCACAACATTATTGTCATGCCAGCACATGAGATTTTAAACCTTAATTTCGTGATGCTATCACCATAAATAATTGGCAAAATATTTTTTGTGATGTGAAAAGCTCGTCTAATTATAAAGTGTTACATGTGATATTAAACACATACCAAAATGAGATTAATTATGCATTGCTTTGTAAACTTTTCATTTAATACATCTGGACATGTTTACTTGTCTATCAGTAGAGATCTGTGTGATTTTTTAAAGACAATTCACTGAGTAGACACCATCATTTGTTTGCCCTGGGGGTCCGGGCTGCTGAGGTCCGAATCCTGCACTGTGCACTCATTACAGTGTGACCGTCTTTTTTTTCACTTGGCCAGGTTTTCCCCAGGTAAAGCTCCTCAGAGTGGAAATGCTGGGTCACAAGTAGTGAACTTTTGGGGTTTTTTTTGAGACAGAGTCTCACTGTGTTGCCCTCGGTAGTGTACCATGGTGTCACAGCTCACAACAACCTCAAACTCTTGGGCTTAAGTGATTCTCTTGCCTCAGCCTCCCAAGTAGCTGGGACTACAGGCGCCCACCACAATGCCTGGCTATTTTTTGGTTGTAGATGTCATTGTTGTTTAGCAGACCTGGGCAGGGTTCAAACCCTCCAGCCCTGGTATATGTGGCCAGCGCCCTCGCCACTGAACTACAAGTGTCAAGCCAGGTAGTGAGTTTTTAGTTGCGGTTCAAAACCATTTACCTAGCCTCCCCTTCCCACCTGCCCGGCCCCTCCTGCCCCTTCCTTACTCTCAGTGGTGCTAAGTCGATATCTGTGCTTATTCCACAGTCTGGATGGAGCCACTTCTGGATGGGTGAGGTGTCCTATGTCTCCTATTTGTCTCAGGCCTCAGACCAGGCCTAGGGGTGATGTCCAGTTACCTGCTTTTAGAGTGACTGGACTTGACCGATTGAGAGGTGGCTCAGGATGGCTAGAAACAAACCCAGCACACGGTTACCACATGGGCAGGTCTGGTGGGGACTAGTGAGGTTTGACAGTAAGAAAATACAAGTGTGTTAAAAAGTATTTCCTGTTAGTGACAAATACATGGTGGTATTTACTGTGTTCATCATACTTGACAGATGACTATATTAGTAAAATGCAATAATCACCCACCATTAATCTTTCAGGCTTTAGTCTATGAGCATCCTGGCCAAGAATTAGAGATTGAACTCTTTGATGAAGACCCAGACAAGGACGACTTTTTAGGAAGGTAAATAAAACCTTCATGGCTATTGGAGGAGGACAGAAGAATGCTCAATGTTTTAAGTAATCACTCAAAAATACAAGTTTTAAAATATATTTACATACATGTTATATATTTTTAAATGACTCTTAGATGTAACATTTGTTCCTTCTTAGATTTCTTAAAATTTTTGTTTCCTAAATAGTTTTATATTTAATAGAAAAAAAGCTTTTAGATGTGTGTTTTCCATTACATTAGCCACTAGCCATATGTAGCTATTTAAATTAGTTTAAATTAGATTAAAAATTCTATTCTTAATTTCATTCTCCCCATTTAAAGTACTCAAAAGCTACATGCAGAACCTGTCTGTATGTGGAGGGTGTCACCATTCCAGACTTTAGGAATGGGTTTTTAGGGGTGGGTAGTGTGTCACACATGTAATCTCAGCACTCTTGGAGGCCAAGGCAGGAGGATTGAGCGAGACCCCATCTCTACTAAAAATAGAAAAACTGGTCAGGCAGGATGGCGGGTGCAGTTACCATAAATAATTGGCAAAATATTTTTGCCAGTAGTCCCAGCTACATGGGAGGCTGACACAGGAGGCTCGCTTGAGCCCAGGAGTTTGAGTTTGCTGTGAGCTGTGACACCACAGCATTCTACCCAGGCCTACACAATAAGACTCTGTCTCAAGAGAAATGGTTTTTTCACTGTTTTACTTTGTTGGGTTAATTTTTATTGGGCTAGAGTAATTTATATTATGCCTACACATTGAGAATATGAATATTGATTTTACTTCAACTTTCATATAATTAAATTTAGTATAGTTGGAAAAAATGAGCTTTTAAAAACTACACATCTACCTACTATTTATTATTTTAACCTAATTATTCAACTTAATTTATTGTAGCAAAAAAGATGCAGGGATAGGTGACATTGGCGAGTTCTGTGCCTGACCTAGAAGAGCCTCGTGCCTTGACTTTAGAGTTCCTAAGACAACCAGAAATAATCGACAAATTCTGAGTAGGACAGCAGTGGGATCAGATGTGGATTTTAGTGAGGCCAGTGTGCAGGCTGGACTGTCAGGGGTTGAGGTTGGAGGCTCTTGCTACAGACCAGAACAGAGCTCTGGATCCACACCCAGACACAAACTGAGGGTTGGGGTGTGGACTTAATATGTGATCGTCCTGTCTGAATCCTGTCTGGCTTCATGGAGGTGGGGACACCATTCCTGAAAGTAAAGCAGGATTGTCCCAGGGGACTAAACGGTCTTCCTCCTGGGGTGTTCCATGCAGGGTAGGATGGAAGGCAGGAAGCATAATCACACAGACAGGTGACGAAGCCCGAAGCAGTGGACAGTGGCACCAAAGGAGACGTGTAAAGTAAAAGGCTGCACATCACTCTGGGCGAAGACTTATTTTTTTATAATTCTAACCTTAACTGGGCCAAACTAGTATTCCATCCTCCCCAAAACTACACCCTCTTCTTTCTTACCTTGGTGACACTCCTGGGTAGAAACTGGAGGAAGGTTTGAGAGGTCTGTTTTCTGGTAAATTTTGTAGCATTTCATTGCATTTCTGGAGCACTTTTTTATAGACAAATGCTTAAGTTAATTTTGGTTGTAGGAAATGTGTTCCTAAGTTCTAAAGTTGTTGTATTATTATTTTTATAGTCTTATGATCGATCTTATTGAAGTTGAAAAGGAGCGCCTTTTAGATGAGGTAAGTTTCTCTTAGTATCGGTCGGTTTGATGAACGTCAACTCAGTGTCCTATTGTCTGCCAAACAGTGCTACCCACAGCTGTCCCCCAGTGCCGGAGTCCTAACTCACATGATATGAGCAACGTCTGCTTCACAAGTGTTAATAATTGAGGCTTTTTAGAATAACAAAGTGAAAAAAATATATTCAAGAGTCAAATCAGATAGTATGGGTACTGATGTACAGCTGACTATCCTATGGGTACAGATGTACAGCTGACTTCATTGGAGGCAAACATGATCCCTGCAGGGCGAGGGCAGAGGCGTGGGGCAGTTTTCACCATAGTTGGAGTTAACAGTGGGAGTGACACAGTGTGACCAGCACGACTTCTCCCATGGGAGTATCTATAAATGCAGTGGGAATTCACAGTAAGAAGACACTACTGAAAGCATTTTTTACTATAAGAATAAAAAGTATAAAAAAGGGAAAGTTTGTGGCAGCTTCTAAAAGAGGATAAGATTTAAATAAATGAAGCATAGTTAACCAAATCGGTGTTAACCTCCTGCTTTCAGAATGACACGCATCTCCGTCCATGAAGGACCTGCATGTGAGCGCACTCCTCATGCCTGCCGTGCAGCAGGCACTGAGCGCACCGGGCAGAGAGGCAGAGTCCTGCCTGGGGCTGAGGGCTTGGGGAGCATGGTGGATTAGCGTTCTGTGGTTCTGAAGTTGACACGTCTGTGTGCTATTTTCATAGTTGGTCTATAGTGATGATAAGGACAAGTATGTTAACTTATGTTATATTTAAATTCAGTATTTAGAATTAATGTTGTGTCATCTGTGGACCTGTAAATTCGTTAAGGTTCATTCGTAGAAGACATTTCTAGTGCCATGCTAGACACCATGGGAACACTAGGGTGTGGAGCAGGCAGCAGTGGGCAGTGTTGGGAGCCACGGAGCACGTAGGATCACATGACCACTGCCTGCGTGGTCGTCCCCTCTGACCACGAGGTCTGCAGGCATTCAAAGAGCGCAACACTAAACACACAAGGTGAAGTGCCCACGTTACTTGGGAGCCGCTGCTGCTTCACGTGGCAGTAGAGACAGGGTGTGATTTGGGAGAGCTCTGCTGACCTGCCCGTTTCACTTCAGTGGTTCACTCTGGACGAAGTGCCCAAGGGCAAGCTACACTTGAGACTGGAGTGGCTCACCTTGCTGCCAAACGCATCCCACCTGGACAAGGTACGTGGCGGGCTTCTCTGCTCACCAGCACTCTGACGACTAAGGCCAGCCTCTACACTGTGTTGCTGATGAAGGTGTTACAGATCACAGCAATAATGTTGACTATTGTGCTTCAGCTCACTACAGTAGCACCAGGGATAGGTTAAAGATCTTTTTAATGAAATTCATATGTCAGTCACACCTGCTTTATGATGTTGGACAGGGATTTGGAAAGCCACAGATCCCTGAGTGGTCCACAAACTTGATTTGTATGGAGTAACAGTCTCACTGTTTAAAGACACTGTTTGGGTTCTCTGTGGCGAATGTGGGGTGGTTTTTTTCCAGCTTTCTTCCTGAGTGTAACTGACATAGTATTGCGGGTGGGAGATTTCCTGGGGAAGCCTGCCTGCTGAGCCCCTCACCTCCCTCTAGGTGCTCACAGACATCAGAGCCGACAAAGACCAAGCCAACGATGGTCTTTCCTCTGCATTGCTGATCTTGTATTTGGATTCCGCGAGGAACCTTCCGGTAGGTGACACTGTGGCAGCTCACCTGGGTGCTTATTTCTTGGGAGCAGGTCTTGCTTGGGAGCCCGGCTTTGTTCACTGCAGTGTGCCAGCTGCTCTTGCTGTATGCTTCCCACTTTACCACCACTGCCCACAAATGGCAGAGAAGGATGAGTTGATATTTGCTTTGTGAATGCATATTTATGTTCACACCTTACTGGATTTATCCAGGATTTTCGGAATTATCTTTACTCTGACATGTTTTATGAAGAAATCTCTAATACATAGGAAAAGATGACTGCTAGTTAGGGGAAGAAGACGTTCTGTAGAAAATCACTCAATATTAAAACTTAGTTTCCTAAGGATGGAAATTGTCTCTATTTAGAGTCATTTAAAATGAGGCAGCTCTGACTACAAACTCCAAGTTCATCCTGGCCATGGTGTGGCATTGTCTAAGCCATCAGGCCTTGGGTGGCCGGGGGTCGCTGCTGGACAGTGCTCTGGCCACTGGCTGGAATGTTTCCGGCAGAACAAAAAGAAACAATATCTCTGAGTAATCTACTCTGGAACACATGGTGGCTACAGCCTGAAAGCATGGTGTCAGAATTGTTTCCTTCTTAGAGAAAAACCATAAAATAGTTTTAGAGGTCGTCACTGTGGCCTTGGAGGAGAATCTCACTAATTGAACCTTGTGAGGCACAGTTGGTCTCTCTTCCCTGTCACAGGGTAAATCCCCTATTTAAGGCACTGTCATCATGGCTAACGTGATATTGTTTGATGATGTTTTTGAGTGGCCACGTGCTGGTTGACTGTATGGTCAGTCTCTATTTCTCTGTGTCTGTGGCAGACACAGGTGTCCCTCCCTGGATCATGGTTCCTCCTTCGTGAACCCCGTGCCCCTCCCTCCCCCCTGGCTCACACTCCAGTGAACGCCCTCCTGCGTCTTCTCTCCCTCTGTCCGTGCTGACTTGGGGAGAGAAAAGCATGTAAGTCAACTTTTTTCCACATTGCATCCTGGATATAGGTTATAAAGTTTCATCTAGGGTAGCCTTGCCTTGCCATGGTTAAACTTTCTCCTCATAGTTTACAGGATTCGCATCCTGTGTTATAGTTAGTACCTTTCAAGTTTTGAAAACTGTGCAGTTACTTGTGCTTTGCTCAAAAATGAACTAAATGTGTTTGTGCATTAGTACATTCTAACTTAACAGTTAAAATATGATTGATCATTTATTTTTTTCATGCTGGAGGCATGTAATTATATATAATTGTACTCTTTCAATGAAAGTTTCTTGAATTTCTTAAATTCTTATATTTCTCTTAAGTATTTACCTTAATCTTTTGGTTAAATATGATTTCAGTTTGGAGAAAGCTATTTCATTATTATTTAACCTTTCTACAGAATTTCTTGTAAAGTAGGACTTTTTGCTCTCAATCACATTAATGTTGTTAAAGTCTTTATAATGCCTGGTGGGAGTGATTTTGTTGCAGGGGTCCTCAAACTTTTTAAACAGGGGGCCAGTTCACTGTCCCTCAGACCATTGGAGGGCCAGAGTGTAGTTTAAAAAAAAAAAAAACTATGAACAAATTCCTATGTACACTGCACATATTTTGAAGTGAAAAAAACAAAATGGGAGCAAATACAATCACATCGCCTCATGTGGCCCGCGGGCTGCAGTTTGAGGACCCCTGGTAGAGAATAGTGTTGATGAATTGGCAAGAGTTAAGTCTCTATTTAGAACTATGTGTGTTGTCACAAGAAATTAAAGTTTTAAAGGGTGCCTGTGTAAAGTCCACTGTGCCAACAGAGGCCGGGATCTTCACAGCCACTGTGCTGCGGGCGTCTGAGCGGGGCTTGCTGACTGTCCCCTGCGTGCTGTGGGGTTCCTTGCCTCTGCCCCACACCCCGTTTCTTGGTGCACACATTGATCACAATCCACCGTTCTCTGCTTTCTCCTCCTGTCTCCACTCTCCCAAGAATATCTACGAGGGAAACTTTGGGTGTGGCTACTTAAAAGAGAGGCGCGCGTCGGGACTAGTGTTTTGTGAAAATACTGCCTCAGTCTATAGAGCACTATTTGTGAGTCCTCCGGGGTTCTTTCTTCTTCGTTTGTGATGGAGACTGCCAGAGTGTGGACTGGAGCCTCTCGAGCAGTCTGCCCAGCGCTGGGATGGTGTGGCATGCGTTCTCGTCCCCTGCATGACTTCAGCCTCTGTGCGTTTGTTTTGTGCTTGTTTTGTAGACTGTGACACGCCTGTGACATTGGTGCCTACATCTCACATGGGATGAACATAGCTGGCCAGGGCAGGGGGACGGGGGGAGGGAGGGCAGGCCTAGATTCCTAAACTACACTAGCCCATAAAAAATAATCACAACTTTTTTGAAGAAGAAATGAAGCCATGATGTGTAAAATTGATTTTTTTTTTTAATTTTATTTCATGGTAAAATTGATTTTCTTGTCTTTCATCTCAATGTGAGATGTAAATATTTCTTTGCAAACTTTAACAAAACTTTCTTAAATCTACTTTCTCCTCCTGACCAGCACAGAAGTGTCAGAACTCAGGCATCTTTTAAAACCCCTGAGGTGCCGTCACCTCTTCGTCTGCTAAGTATGGTTACATGAAGTTAGAATTTCATTCATTTGATAATGAAAATTTGCCATCTCGCACATGGTTTAACCAGAGGTCCAAAGAGGAAAGAAAACTATGTTGAGTTTATGATTCGGCTTTTAAGGAATTTAAAGAGCTTCCTGGAGTGGATAGTTGAGCATTTTTAGGTTCTGATCACATTATTTCTGTTCCCTGTATCCTTTATGTGCGGCATCGCTGTTCTTGGCACTGTCCTCAGTACTTAAGGCAGATGGCTATTTTCACTTGGTTTGAGATCACAGCCACCAGTGGCTTAGTCCTGAGTCTAGATAGTCAGTCCTGCAGACTTCCTCCAGCAGGTAGATTCTCAAAGTCCATTTGTCCCTTCGATCTAATAGTGTTTTTATAGTGTTTTCATTTCTATTTCTTAAGGGTTTCTATAGGCATTCTCAGTTTCTTTTTATTTAAAAAAAAAAAAAGAAAAGAAAAAGTAGAAGGCAGAGCTTAAAGAGCAGTTGTTTTGCGTACTATGGATGAGGTACATCAAGACCTGATGAGTCTCTCTCACCCTGAGTGTGAGCACGATTGTCTCGCCTCTGTTCACACCTGTTTAAAGTCAAAAGGAGTCAGTGGTACATAATGACAAGATATTCTATCACTTTTTTTTTTTTTTTTGAGGCAAAGTCTTACTTTTTTGTTGCCCTCAGTAGAGTGCTGTGGCATCACAGCTCACAGCAACCTCAAACACTTGGGCTCAAGCGAGTCTCCTGGCTCAGCCTCCTGAGTAGCTAGGACTACAGGCTCCTGCCACAAGGCCCATCTATTTTTAGAGGCAGGGTCTCACTCTGGCTCGGCTGGTCTCGAACTTGTGAATTCAGGCAATCCACCCACCTCAGCCTCCCAGAGTGCTGGGATTACAGCATGAGCCACCATACCTGGCCTATTCTATCACTTTTAAGAAATGATTTTCTGCTTATGGTATTTCTTATTAGAAAATTTCATCATAAACTCATATAAAGGATAAAACAGCTCTTCTGTATAAATTCTGTTAATCTGTCTCCACTAGTTCCCCCCCCCCAATCCTATAACTGCTTCCTTTTGCAGCAGTGGGTCTCAACCTTCCTAATGCCGCAACCCTTTAATACAGTTCTTGTGGGTCACGACCCACAGGTTGAGAACCACTGTTTTGCAGAAAAGAACTATTTGTGACCTTGTGTCAGGAATTTTTATTTGCTTTGTAGTATTTAACCTATGACATTGCTGAGTTATTACTGTTAAGTAACCTTTTGCATTGTCAAATTCACACCCTGTGCTTTATGATTAGAATCTATGCGTATGGGCCAGGTGGTGACTCACACTGTAGTCCCAGCACTCGGTGGATGGGGCTGAGGCAGGAAGTTCGCCTGAGCCCAGGAGTTTGAGACTAGCCTGAACAACATAACAAGATCCTGCCTCTACAAAATACTTAAAAACTATGATAGCTGGGCCTGGTAGTACACAGCTTTAGTCCCAGCGACTCTGGGAGGCTGAGACAGGAGGATGGCTTGAGCCCAGGAGTTTGGGTTTGTAGTGAGCTATGATCTTACTGCATTCTGGCCTGGGCAACACAGCAGGATTTTTTTAAAAAAGAAAAACAGAACATATGCATCACATAAAATATTTTGTCAGATGTATTTGAAAATTGTTTTTTGCCCACTGGTTTTCAGTATGAAGCCAGCACTAGTGCGGCCCTGTGACCAGCAGTCTACTGCTTCTCACCTCCATCCACTCAGAACACCTCTGTGTTCAGCTTCATGAGAGCACCACCACCAAATCTCCATCTGAAACCCTAAAACAACAAGAATTTCTTCTGTTCTAGAAATGCCCTGTTTCTCATGTAGCCTCTTAGAGCTTTGCCCTTTTGACCAAATCCTGGGCTTGAATTTCGGGATTCAAGTCAGTAGGATGAGCTCTGACTCGTGGCCAGCTCTGGAGCCTGAGGCTTAGATGATGACACATTCACTAAGCCCTTTCTGACACCAGGCAGGGTTCCGGGGGCCGTGTGTGCCTGGTCCATGGGCACATTTCACAAGTGACAACACAGGAAGCAAATGTGACTGAAGCTAGAGGCAGGGACAATGGGACAGGGACGCCTGCACAGTGGGCTGTTTCCACATTACACGTTCACAGCTTCTAAGCTGGAGTCATGGCTCACGTGTATAATCCCAGCACTCTGGGAGGACAAGGTGGGTGGACTGCCTGAGCTCACAAATTCGAGATCAGCCTGAGATAGAGCGAGACCTTGTCTCTGGAAATAGCCGAGCTTTGTGGCGGGTGCCTATAGTGCCAGCTACTTGGGAGGCTGAGGCAAGAGAAGCGCATGAACCGAAGGGTTTGAGGTTGCTATGAGCTGTGATGCCACAGTACTCTACTGAGGGGGACAAAGTAAGACTCTGTCTCAAAAAAAAGAATAAAGTTCACAGCTTCTCAGTTTTGTGCATGGAGTGTATCTGGGAGTAGTGGGGCCTGCGGGAATGCCTGTTTTAGACATAGCCATGCCAGCTATGTGACACGGCTACTGTGGAGACCCTTAGGGTGATGATGGAGAGGGTACTTTGTGCATTTTGGCTCCAATTTAATAAAAGTGCAGGAGGCTATTCTGCCTTCATTGGTGCTGAGGAGACCAAGGGTGCAAGGTGTGTAACTCCAGAGGCCTCCCGACCAGTGCCTGCCAGGGCATTTGCATGGTGCATCTGTCTCACCCGTGGCCTCACGCAGCTGCCCTGCACACCCAGCCGCACACCACAGCCTCCCTCCTCGTGTCACTTGGGTACGTTAGAATCATCAGTAGATTTAATACGGTCTGTGTCTATCTAAAGTGAGCTTCAGGAAAGGTCCTTATGATACCTGAGGCTGTCGATCCTCTCACATCAAGCCAACAGTTCTAGCCTTGTTTTGTACCAGCGTCACCAGGGAAGGTGAAAGGTGCTGTTGTCCAGGCTACACCCAAAGTGGCGCTGTGGACCTGGGTCTGTGGAGACAGCTCACCTGAGGGCCGCTTTTGTGTCTGAATTCCTGCCTGGCCAGATGCTCGATCCTCTCTCAGCACCCGGACTGCTGGTGGTGTTTAATTGAAAAACATTAAAATTAAGTTTAACTTGCCATTCGAAATTAATTACAACTAAACAGATAAAATCTTAAATGTTAGTCCAAGGAGCTTGCAAGACAACTTGGTGCTACCCTTTTGAAGGTGAGAAAGTATTGAACTGAAAAAAAAATTCAGTAAAAGTAGAACATGAAATGAGTAATAATAGAACTTTATTTGAAGTCAGGAGAAGCTGGGCCTAGTCAGTCTGCACTTTCCCTTCTATGGTGTTGCTGGGAGGGTGTCTCCTCCTGCCCCTGGTCAGACAAACCAGACAAACCCTCAGTCACAGTTGGTGTTGTAGGAGCCATTCAGCAGAGAATACCAGCAGAGACCTTTCCTCAAGTTTCACTCTGTGCCTTTCAGATCACAGAGGATGAGGGGTGGGAAACAGGGCACCCTCAGTGCAGCCTGAGCAGGTGGGTCAGGGTTTGCTCTCAAAAGAGATCTTGGGCAGAAAGAATTCTGCACATGGCTTTTGGTGGTTTGTGTAATTCTTAATGGATTTTGTTTGTTTATCCCCATAAATGTTCATGTCATTAACCTTACATAAACGCTCATTGCATGTTTTATTAACCCTTGGTATATTCGTTTTCTTCTGACTTAAAAGAGTAACCCATTAGAATTTAACCCCGATGTCTTGAAGAAGGCTGCCGTTCAGAGAGCTTTAAAGGTAAACTGATGGTTTCCCTTCAGGTTCAAAGTTAAAACATATTGAAAGAGATGATACTTTAAGTCTTACAAGTCTATCAGCAAGTTACTAACATAGTAATTAACTGTCCAGTGGAAGAGATCTGAAGAATTTAAGTCATTTTTGAAGGTACATTTTATAAAGTACCAATATGCTAAGTTAGTTTATTTTCCTGTTGGCCTTAGGCGACAGAAATTGTCACCTAAGTTGGTTTAAATGTCTGTATTTTAATTGGTTTTGAATGTGTGAAAATGGTGATTTAGAAGTTGTATTCAAAATCTTAACCAATTTTTGGATTGTGGTCTAAAGGTATACTTGTCAGCTGTGAATATACATTTAAAAAGTCACCTCTTCCAATATGCTGTGTTAGGGTCCTCTCTGAGTCTGTGGGGGTTTGGGTGATAAATCTTTTGAGAAGCTTTAAATGCTGTTAAATGAGGTATATTGAAAACTAAGCTCCACTCCCTGCAAAGTGACATTAACATGTTCTCTGGCTAAATTGTTTAAAGGTTTTTATGACTTACAATTTCCCCCCCTCTAATTTCTTTGAACATTTTAGGCTTAAGTTTGAGGAGGAGGCAGGGAATTTTAAATGTAATCATTTTAAGAAAATTCTGTCCCAAAGAAACAAGATAATTTTTAAACCAGTTTCACCTAGAAAAGAAAAATTAGATTTCCAAAGTGAAGGAGACTGGCAGTCCCTGTTTGTCATGACATTTGCTACACGCTGTTGAGGCAATGAGCTGTGGTCTGGTGAGGCCTGCTCCTGGAGTACTAGTTAGCACCGAGGTTGGAGCAGGCGCATCCATCAGACAGGCAAGGAGCTGCATGGCTGCTCCCTCATTTCCCTGCTGTCTGGCGGTTACTGACCAGAAGAGCCCAGTGTCAGGGACAGCAGCTGTGGAGCCAGCCAATCGGCAGCACAGCCTAACCTGCAGCAAGACATCTGGTCCATTCTGTGTAGTTGTTCATAGGATGGAAGTAAAAATATCTTCTTCTTTGAATTATTGACTAAATTAAGATGCTGCATGCAAAGTGCTCAGAGTAGCCAGGATATTATCTGTGTTATAACTGTTAGTTACTACATTAGCTCTCATACCAGCGGACTCCAAGATGGTGTCGTGCTCATGTGATAATCATGAAACTGAGGTTCAGATAGGTAACACGTGCAGGTCTCAATAATAAAGTAGTAAATAGAGAGCTGAAATTTAAGTTCAAGACAGTCTCACTTTTAAGCTCATATTTCGTGGCTCGGCACCTGTAGCTCAGCAGCTAAGGCACCAGCCATATACACCAGAACTGGTGGGTTCGAACCCAGTGCAGGCCTGCCAAACAACAATGACAGCTGCAACCAAAAAATACATTGTGGCGGGCACCTGTAGTCCCAGCTACTCGGGAGGCTGAGAATCACTTAAGCCCAAGAGTTGGAGGTTGCTGTGAGCTGTGTGACACCACGGCACTCTACCAAGGGCGAAATTAATGAGACTTTATCTCCAAAAAAAAAGCTCATATTTTGTGTACTATATACCTTTGGCACATTTGAATATTGTGTCATGGTAGACGACTTAGTGATTTAAGTTTATTTCATAGTCTCTAAAACATTATCCATTTTAAAATACACTATTATTTTTTGTACCATTAAGAAAGATTTTTAAGTATAGGTTAAGTTTTGCTAGTATTTATTTTATACTTACTAAAAAATTTCTGGACTTAGGATCAACAGTTTTGTCCTGCCACACTCATGCATACATAAAAGGAAAGCATAAGCAGAATAAATTGGTTAAGGCAACGACAACTATCTCATTACCCCAAACTGCCCAAAAGCAGCTACATGATGTCATCAATTGTTTTACTCCGTTTTCAGAGATGATAGCAAGTGGGGGAAATGTATGTCTCAAAATTGATAAAATGTATTACACCTCTAAGAACTGGCCCTTTATCAGAGGTGAGGTATTTGTAATGGTAAAATCAAACTCTGCTGTAGTACCTGAGCAGCCCCTGAGCTCTGCAGGAGTTGGGGGCACCTTCCCTACAGCCAGGGTGGGCCCCTGGCCATGCCTACCTGCAAGGGAGGTTTGGAAACGGTCTTTATTTACAGAGGGCCTGTGCTCAAAGTAAATGAGAGGGTTCTAGGAAGGACCCTTTAAAGGAAGAAGGAGAAAATGGATTTGGGGGAAAATTAGTATTAATATCTGCCACCATTAATATCTGGTCTGTAGCCTTGGAAATTATTTAACAGTATTTGTTTCATTTTACAGAATTCATTCACATCAAAAAAGATGACCAGAATATAGATTACCGCAGTAGGTTTTGGCTAGTAATATTTTTTCCGGTAATCATAAGATTTTGACCCCTGTTTATGTCATTGGTGCCATGTTGAGGATTAACTCGAATTATTTAACTAAAAACATTTTTTGTGACTTTATAATTAATTTCTACTAACAGATATTTACCTGCATCTTCTGGTGGGGCCAAGTTATAAATAAACCTCATGTCACATCATGTTGTGTTCTTCTGTTTTCTCTACCAGCTACTCATGCTAGTGTATGCTTCTTTCCATTTTTCCCTATTCTTCAACTTTTTTCATTTTTTATACCTTCTTAAATTAACGAGATTATAAATTGATGTTTATTTTTCTAGTCAGAATTACGTAGCAGTGTGTAAGGAATATTTGTACCTGATAGCTGTGTGTGCTTCAATAGAAAATACTAAGTTAAGGACATGAAACCATCTACCTTGACACTTTGTAGTATTATTCCAACCAGAATAAAGTATACGTTCTTTTGCATTTATCTTTTCTCGTGGTTTTGGTTTCTACTCATTATACTTTATTCATTTTTGTTATCCTAGTAAATAAAATAACCTTTGAGAACTGTGATTAACATTAAAGATTTTCAGAAGATTTAATTTTCCCAGAGTAGCTTGCTTTAAAAATAAAAGACTTTAACATTTAAAAATTATGTGCAAATGGAAGTTTTCTTAATTTATTTCTTAGTAGATACAGTTATGGTTCAGGGTTTGCTTAGCAATTGTTTTCTAGTTAAATTGTTTGCAGATATTCCCTGTATCTGAAATATCAGAGATTAATAGAAAGATTACTAATATGAGCCAATAATTCCATTTTTAGTAAAACCTTTTTCATAACATACTTATTTATTTTGTCTATTTTTTCTTTGTTTTTGGATAGTCAGGGAAGAAAATAAACAGCAATCCAAATCCTCTTGTCCAAATGTCAGTCGGGCACAAAGCTCAGGAGAGTAAGGTAAGTAAGGTACCAGCATTTTGACTGCTTCCTGCGAGTGTTCGTCTGGGGGATGAGTTGCGGAGTTCATGTTGCAGCAGTGTCGGCATCAAGACCATTGCTCTTTCTATTTTTGCTTTCTTAAATCAATCATTTTTGGATAACCATCTACTTAATTCGGTAACAGATAACATTAGAAAATAATATATGAAAATGCTCTTACTTGAATTTATAAGAAGATACCTGGGGTAAATTCCTAAGTTTCTTTTGCGCACTCTATAAATGTTTTGTTTAAAAGTTTATCAACAGTGCTTACAATTCAACAAATACAACTGCATTTAAGATTTGAAAGGGAGTATTGCTGTTGTAATATGTTTTACTTCCCTGACATGAGAGAAAATATTTTAGGAATTATTCAGAGCTACAGGCCATTGTTCTCATCTGTTTGTTAACAGTTTAGGAGGTGTGGGAAGGGGTGCAGCTCTGCCCTAGGCAGTAGGGAATCACCCGGGAAATTCATAACAAACACACAGACTGGTTCCTTCCTCCTAGACACACAGGCTGGTTTCAGAGCAGTTAATTTCCCTGACACACTCTAAAAACTTTGGATTGTGTCTCCATCTTTCAAACACTTCCTACTTTTAATATGTAATAGTACATACTCACAAATATTTGCCTTGGAATTTAATTAAAATAATTGTGGCTCAGTATGATGGCTCATGCCTGCAACCTGAGTGCTTGGGAGGCTGAGGTAGGAGCATCCTGAGCCCAGGAGTTCAGACTGTAGTGAGCTGTGACGGAGCCGCTGGACTCCAACCTGGGCGACAGAGCAAGACCTTGTCTCTTAAAAAAAAAAGCCATGCTAAAGTTCCATACACATTAAGTGAATAAGCATGGCATGGGAAGCCCCTTTTCACAGAAAATATCACAGAACTACTATTTGGATATTTCTTGCAGATTCGATACAAAACCAATGAACCTGTGTGGGAGGAAAACTTCACTTTCTTCATTCACAATCCCAAGCGCCAGGACCTTGAAATTGAGGTATTTTATTTGTGTTTTTTAACCTAATATAATTGACATGCAGTCACGTGTTTCAGGTGTCCCCAGGTTTCCCTGTTCTCTAGGCAGCTCAGACCAACCCCAGCTCGGTCCAATACACACGTGCCCTCTGTTCCTAGAGACTACTGGTCGAACTTATCAAAACTGTATATATGGGCTCAGCGCCCATAGCACAGTGGTTACAGCACTGGCCACATGCACCAAGGCTGGCAGTTCAAACCCGGCCCCAGCCAGCTAAACAGCAATGACAACTGCAACAACAACAAAAAAAAAAACACGGGCGTTGTGGCAGGCGCCTGTAGTCCCAGCTACTCTAGAGGCTGAGGCAAGAGAATCGCTTAAGCCCAAGAGTTCGAGGTTGCTGTGAGCTGTGATGCTGCGGCACTCTACCAAGGGCAAGTAAGTGAGACTCCGTCTCCCCCACCCTCCACCCCCCACACCCCAAAAATCTGTGTATACAAGGTCAGTTCAGCTTTAGAACTCATCCTAGAAAAAGTGCTACCTGTCCCACTGCTGAATGTTGCTGTGGTCCCCTTCGAAGCCCTCCCCTTGACAGTCTGATGACTGCAGTGATATTCAGCAGCGACATCTACAGCACTCTGTCTAGATGATCTGGACTTTGTCAGTAGAATCACAGGATGACACTTTGAGTGTGTATTCTTTCATATTTTGCAATGTTGTTTCTACCTTTTCAATTTCTGAACTTTTGCCTTTTGAAGTTCACCTGTGTTCTTGTAAATAACCAGAGTTTGTTCTTTTTATTGCTGAGTTTCCATATATATGTACCACAATGTACTTATCCATTAACCCATCAATAAAAGACTAATAAGAGGTTGGATTCTTTTCAGTTCAGACCTGTGACAAATAAGTTTGTTCTGAATATTCACACACAACTCTTTGTGTGGACATATGCCTCTGTTTTGTTGGGTGGATACCTAGGAGCGGAGCAGGAGGTGTGTGTTTGATTTCTTCATGCACTGTAGGTGGTTTCCACACAATCGTGCTGTCAGTGCTCATGCTGGCAGTGGGACCGCCGCCTGCCTCATGCTGGCAGGGGACCGCCACCCACCTCATGCTGTAGCGCCACTGCTGGGGGTGGTGCCGCATGGCCTGTCCAGCATGGACACAGATGAGCATCTTTCTCTATGTGCCACTACATACCTTCCATGGTGAAATGTCTATTCAGTTCTTTGCCCATTTTTACTTAGGTTATTCTATCTTCTTGATACTGAATTATAAGAAGTTTTAATGTATTCTAGAAATAAGTGCTATTTGGATACCTTTTTTGCACATATTTTCCCTTAATCTGTGCCTTGGTTTTCCATTATCACTACAGTGTCCTTTGAAGAGCACAAGTTTGATGAAGTCCAGTTTGTCACTGTTTCTATTTTAGTCTATACTTATTATGTCCTAGTTAAGATGCATTTGCTACCCCTCGGGTCACTACTGACCGCTGGAGGTTTTGTGCTCCTGACCTTACATGTGGCTCTGAGTCCATATTGAGTTCATTTTTGTTTATGATCTAAGGTAAGGGTGATGATTTATTGTTTCCTGTGGCTGCACAGTTCGGCAGTTTTGGTGAGGGCATTCCTTTGCCCTACTCTGTCACTCCGCAGCTTTGCCGACAGTTGTCCAGATGCAGATCTGTTTCTGGAACACCTTCGTCTCATCGTTCTGTATTGTCTGTCTTTATGGAGCACTGCTCTGTCTTTATTATGGATACTTTATAAATAAATCTAAAAATCAAATATTTAAGACTTCAAACTTCATTATTTTAAAAAATTGCTTTGATTGACCTCTAAGTCCCATATGCATTTGAGTACTATCTTGCCAATTTCTGCAGAAAACTTGCTAGAATTTTGACAAGAATTACACTGAAACTACAGATCAAATGGACAGAGTGGATGTCTTAGCTATACCATGGAGACATTATATTCTCTGTTTATTTAAAGATTCTTTAATTTCTCTCAGTAGTGTTTTGTAGTTCTTAACATGCTGTACAGATGTATACACCTAACCTTGTCATACATACCCCTAGGCGTTTAATACTTTCTGATGATATTATAAATTTTTTTTCTTATTTTCAAATTCTTTTGCTGTGTAGGAATGCAGTTGAGTTTTGTGTGGTTCCAGCAGCATCTGTGAAGATGCCTTAGTATTTTCTGCCTTCCCACCTCTTGCCCGTTGCCGGGGCCAGGGCTTCGGTATAGAGACAGTATGAGGAGCACTCTGGCCATGTCCCCACTGAGCCCCAAGTGGCTAGAGGTGTCCTGAAATGCCTTTTATCTGGTTGAGAAAGTTCCCTTCTCTCCTAATACCAGTTGGCTAGGAGTTTTTACTGTGAATAGTTGCCTGATTTCATTAAAGGCTTCTCTGTATCTATTGAGATAATTGTAGTTTTTCTTTTTAAGTCTTAAACGTAGTGATATACTGGGTGTAAATTTGTGTGCAGTTTAAAATATACAACTATTTAAATTGCACATGAACTTCAGGGATGCTGTGGTTAATTTTCAGATTTAACCCTTCAAATATCAAACCCTGAAAACTAAATAAAGGTTTACTTTTCAGGGTTTGACATTTGAAAGCCTCTCCAGAAAACCTTACTTCAAGGATAAGCCCACCTGGCCCTACCTTTTATTCAATTTCTGAAATTTTGTTAAGAGTTTTGATTTTTTTTTTTTTTTTTTTTTTTTGAGACAGAGTCTCACTGTCACCCGGGGTAGAGTGCTATGGCATCACAGCTCACAGAAACCTCAAACTCTTGGGCTTAAGTGATTCTCTTGCCTCAGGCTCCCAAATAGCTGGGACTACAAGTGCCTGCTATAGCACCCAGCTATTTTTAGAGACGAGGTCTTGCTCTGGTTTAGGCTGGTCTTGAACCTGTGAGCTCAGGCAATTCACCCACCTCAGACTCCCAGAGTGCTAGAATTATAAACATAAGCCACCTCACTGGGCCTGAGAACTTTTTGGCATAAGGTTATTCACAGTATTCCCTGTAATTTCTGTGTCCTCTCCTTTTCTTCCCAGTCAGTCTTATAAGAGGCTTATCATTTTTATTTTCTCAAAGAAGTGGCTTTTGATTTCATTGTGATAATTGCTTTCCTCTTGATTATTTCACTGATTTATACTGTGACTGTTATTGTTTCATTTCTGCTTTGAGTTTTACTTGCTTGTATTTTCCTACTTTCTTGAAGTTGAAGCTTGAGGAATTTCTCCTTTTTTAAGATAGGTATTTAAATTCGCTTTAAGTCCTACCCATCCCAAATTTTGACTTGTTTTACTTCCCTTCCTTTTGTTAAGTCCTCTCTGGATTGTTATTATTTCTTTTTTTCTTTTCTTTTCTTTTTTTTGTATAGACAGAGTCTCACTTTTTCACCCTCAGTAGAGTGCCATGGCATCACAGCTCACAGCAACCTCCAACTCCTGGGCTTAGGCGATTCTCTTGCTTCAGCCTCCAAGTAGCTGGGACCACAGGTGCCTACCATAATGCCTGGCTATTTTTTGTTACAGTTTGGCCGGGGCCGGGTATAAACCCACCACCCTCAGTATATGAGGGTGAGCCACAGGTGCTGAGCCCTACTCACTGAGCCACAGGTGCTGCCCAGGATTATTATTATTTCTTTAATGATTCCTCTTTAGATTTTTTTCATTGACTGGGTTTTATTTAAAGTTCTATTATTTAGTTCCCAAGTGTTTGGGAATTTTACTGATCTTCTGTTATCGATTCTCCTCTCAGCCCCTGGTGCTCAGAGCACACATTTTGGGTGACCTGAGTCCTCCCTCTCTGGAGGCTGGTTCTGTGCCCAGGGGGTTGTCTGCCTAGTACCCCGTGCACCTGTGAGCATAGTGCCCTTGTGCTGGGGAGCATTGCTCAGGCCCTGTAGAGCTGTGACATGTTTCAGTCCACCTGTTATGTCAGGTATTAAAAGCGTGGTGTGTAAATCTCTGCCTATAATTGGGAATTTGTCTTGTTTCCCCTCTCAGTCTCCATTTTTGTCTCGTGCACCTTGAGCCTCTGTTAATAGGTGCATGAGCAGCCATGCCAAGCTTCCTGGCCCTGTTTTACTATTCTGTGTTTGTTGTTTCACATTTTCGCATTCTATGTTATCCAAAATTATTATTTTTTTTTTCTTTTTTTCATTTACAGACAGGATCTTGCTCTTGCTGAGGCTAATTTTGAACTCCTGACCTCAGGTGATCCTCCTTCCTCAGCCTCCCAGAGAGCTAGAATTATAGGCATGAGCCACCATGGCTGGCCCGTATTCTTAAAATAATCTGTACTTACTGGATCTCGGACATTTAAGGTTCTATAAACATTGTCAGAGTTATTTATTTAAAAGTGCTTTTGTGGGGCCAGGTGTGGTTGCTCACGCCTGTAATCCCGGCACTCTCAGAGGCCAAGGTGGGTGGATTGCCTGAGCTAATGAGTTTGAGACCAGCCTGAGCAAGAGTGAGACCCCACCTCTAAAAATAGCCACGCATTGTGGTGGGTACCTGTAGTCCCAGCTACTCAGGAGGCTGTGGTAAGGGGAATCACTTGAGCCCAAGAGTTTGAGGTTGTTGTGAGATATAATGCCATACCACTCTACCAAGTGTGACAAAGTAACACTGTTTCCAAAAAAAAAAAAATTGCTGTGTGATTATAGTTTTTTAAAAAATAAGCAGTATTGTAAGTTTTCCTGCATAGTTATCTGTTATTTCTCTGGCCATCTTTGCATAGCTGTGAGTCCTGCTGAGCCTCACTCTTGTTTGATGAAGCTCCTTGGTATTGAGACAGTGTAATGGAGATGATCCCTGGCACACAGGGAGTGCTGAGAGTTAGTATTCTGGGAAAAAAGAAACCGCCATGCATTTAAAGCAAATTTTGTACATTTTCTTAAAAGACATACAGATTTTGAACAAGGAAGTCTTTAAAACCCCTTGGAAATGTCCTTTCTCCATACATAAGTGTCATTGGTGGAGACTGTACACCCTCACATGTGTTGCTGTCACCCTCACTGGGGTAGGAGGTGGCTCTTCGCAGTCTTCAGGTGCATGTAAACTACTACCCAGAACTTGGGCTCTTGAACAAGGTCATGAAATACTTGCTCCTATTGTGCGTGATTTTGTAATGAGGACGTGCAGGCAGGTACACATGGCAACATTTTGTTTTCTACATTGGTTTGTGTCTTCCTAAGGAAGTCCCACAGTATGTTAATCATTTATGGAAACGCCTCTTAAAAGAATGTGGATGAAGTATGTTTGGGGTTTTTTCATGTCTTCCCGAGACTGACTTATGGCCCTTTCTGCATTTTCTGTGCTCTCTACCCCTCATCTTGCAGGTCAAAGACGAGCAGCACCAGTGCTCCCTGGGCAGCCTGAAAGTCCCCCTCAGCCAGCTGCTCACCAGCGACGACATGACCCTGAACCAGCGATTCCACCTCAGCAACTCAGGCCCCAACAGCACCATCAAAATGAAGATTGCCCTCAGGGTACTGTGCCGCCTTCCACTGCAAACACGGGGAGTGGGAAGAACGTTGTCACCAGTGATGGTCCTGGGCCCTGGCACAGAGCAGATGGGAGGATGGTGACAGCCATGATAACTGGGACCGGGGAAGTGATGTTTAAGGGAGAAGGCGTCTTGCGGGCTCAGGAGGGCTGAGGGAGGCTGGACAGAGAGCAGAGCAGTGTTCCCAGGCTCTAGAGCTCCAGAGAACTGGCTGGCTGCCATTTACCCTTTGGCCCAGGAAGCATTACTATCCATATCAACGAAGTTTTCTCCTAAACTTAAATTTTTAAAGGTTATGCAGGGGAGAGAATTTAATAAAACTCTACAGGAGGGTAGACCTTACAGAAGAAAAACTGTCCAAAATAGACTGTGGTGTATTTGTAAATACCTAAAGAAATGTTGAAAATAAACCAGCACACATATGGGGAATCTAACGAATGCAAATTAAAATGAAAAGCCAACTTTCAAAGAATAATTTAAACAGACTGCATCTGTTGGTGCAGTGGAAATGACCTCCTTGCCCCTGGCAAGACTGGTGTCAGTAGGTCCTTTCCAGAAGGGGCTGCAGTGTCCCCATCTACAGCTCTGAAGGCCCTTCCAAGAGGGGCCCTTTCTGCAGAAATCTGGCTTTTGGTGATCATATGTTCAAAGTACAGGAAACCATGAACATGAAAAATGTTTACTGCTACTTTACTTCATAAAACCAGGAAAAATTCCAGGCCATCAGAGTCACCCCCGAGTGGAGGGTTTACCAAGTGCAGGCTCAACAGGATGCCATGGCACACACATGCTCTTGGCTGAAAGACACGTGAGCCCAGTGTCTGTGCCTACCCTCACATTTGTGCTTGGTTGTTGGGGGTGGTCTTGCTGGGGACGCGCTTCCTTCCTGCCTGCAGGGCTCTGGAGGAAACCCCCGTGGAGAGCAGGGGATTTGGTCTCTGTCAAGGGCATGTGACTCTAGACACTCCCAGGAAAACGTCACCCCAGAATTGTGTACAGCCGCAAGCAAATGGATGAGACTTAGAAGAACACACAGAAATGGTGTTTGACAGGGTGTGGTGGTGGCGGGCAACTGGGTTGCTAGCTACTCAGGAGGCCAGGGTAGGAGCAGAGGCTGCTGAGAGCTGTGCTGAGGCCACCACTGTCCAGCTGGGGCCACAGAGCGAGACTCCACCCCACCACCAAAAGAGAAATGATGTTTGTACTACAGAAGTGATATTATGATTAGGTAAACTTGATTTTTTCTACACTTTCTGTTATATGGCATTACTTTAATAACTGAATAGCTGGACAGGTAGACTAGATTTTCTTTTAAAGTCTTAAGACAATTTTTAAAGAAAGGTTTACAGATGAAAGCATCATATCTCAAGCTGTATAAATATCAGGATATGACCAATGTCACCAATTTTAACTTCTATGTTGGCTTCCATCTCTAGATACTCCATCTCGAAGAGCAAGAAAGGCCCCCAGACCACCAACATTCAGCTCAAGTAAAACGGCCCTCTGTTTCCAAAGAAGGGAGGAAAATCTCTGTCAGGTCTCAGATGTCTGCATCTCCAGGCCCCAGTGGCAGCAGCACAGCCCCATCCACCCCAGTCCTTGGGGGAAGTCAGAAGCCCAGTGTGGAAGAAAGAGCCCAGCTGCCTGAGGCCAGCCCTCTGGGCCCACAGGACTTGGGCAGGAGTCCCTCCAGCCTGCTGGCATCCCCGAGCCACATCTCAGTCAAGGAGCCTACCCCAAGCATAGCCTCAGACATCTCATTGCCCATCGCCACCCAGGAGCTGCGGCAGAGGCTAAGGCAGCTTGAGAAGTAACTACAAGCCCCTATGTGGCCCTGTCTTCCAGCACTGTCAGGGCAGCATCATGGGGGTGGGAGGGCTATTGCAGTCTGTGGGAGGTTCATAGTCTTAGCATCTGGGGGGAGCATCAGGCCATGTTCTGGTCTTGCTCACTGAGTCTTTCACTTACAAAGTGAAACCTGCTGTTTTCTGGGACCTAATCTTTTAAAGACTGGAAAATGATGGAGTGGAGGGTTTCCCCATAGGAAGGAGGGAGCCTGGTGTCAATGCATTGCTGTGCCTCGCACCCCAATTCTTCCCCCACCCCTACCCCCATCGCTGTGCTCACTGTGGTTGCTGGTGGAGGGCGCAGCTCTGTCCTTCTGCAGGACACTGGGGTCTGCCCACTGCTGCCCAGTTCCTTGGTCTATCTTTGGATGTTTTTGCAGATTCCCTATTTCACCCCCATGATGTGTAGGTGCACTAATGGTTACTTTAGACAAGGAGGAAAAAATAGTCTACAGTTATCACAGGCTTCAGATGTTGACCTTTTCTTCTTGGTGAAAGGAATAAAAGTGACCTTTGGAACAGTGCTTTCTACTTGCTGCCATGAGAGCTGTGCTGAGTAAGAAGAAATCAGGAGAAAGAGCACGAACAAGGGTAGAGGCTGCTCCTGAGCCCAGGGCAGACTCGTGAGGACTGGGCTTCTGCAGGGCCCTGAGCCACACTCTCTCCTACTCACACACTTTTCTCCTGTCTGTGATCTTGGAAAAGAAGTCAAGCCCTTCCTCTCTCTCGCTGAAGAAGGAAAGAGAATTTTAAAGAAAGGAAACTCTTTTCTCAGGAGTCTCTCAATTTGGGAGTAGACATGATCTCGGGGGCATTAGAGATTGGGGGCAAGGGCGGCAGTAGGGCCCTCAGAGGCCTGTGCCTCAGCCGCAGCAGAGCAGAAACAGAGGAGGCTGCTGCAGGCCCATTGGCTTTGAGAAGGGATGCAGATTGGATACCTCAGGCTGGAAACTGCTTAGCAAAGACCACAGAGTTAATGTTTGTAATAAGGAGACCTCCATGTCTTCGTTTTCACTTTGAGTCTAACTGAAAAACTATCAGTTTCAAATAACTAAGTTGAATTACATCCTCAAGTGAAATATAAATTAATCTGATGGTTTGTACTTAGAAGTTCAAATTAAGTTCATGGCTAATTTGATTTCGTTTTGTCTGAATGAATGGAAATTATCTTGCTGTGTACCATGTACCAGTGAAGCACAACTCTCTGCAGACCATGGACAGCTAATAACTTCCTGCTGTTTCCCACAGTGGGACGACCCTTGGCCAGTCTCCGCTGGGACAGATCCAGCTGACCGTCCGGCACAGCTCTCAGAGGAACAAGCTCATCGTGGTTGTGCATTCCTGCAGGTGGGCAGGCGGGTGCAAACCCCACTTCTCTGCTGTAGCTGAATGTACACTTCAGATAGTACAAAAACCAAATTTGCACCAGAACTTGGAGATGAACACTGGCTTATAGATTTATTAATATCATTTTTAGTGAATTTAACTGCTCATTTGAATGAATTAAACGAGTGTCTTCAAGGTAGAAGCCAATTTATCAACATAGTGTTTCAAACCTTAACAGTTTTCCAAAGAAAGTGAAATTATGGCAAGCTCAAATTAAGGGAAACAATTTAATGCATTTTGGCTAGCCATAGTCCTATGAACAGCAAAAAGTACACAGCCTTGATTTTCAATTGATGCAAGAATTTGAAAACAGTTTTCAAGATTTCCAGGAAAATAATATTTTGGTGCATTTGCAACTCCATTTTCAGTTGACATAAGTATGTTACCTGCCAGTCTCCAAATGGAGTGCACAGAGGTGCTCTGACATTCAACTTAAAGAAAAATTTGATTGTGTCTTTTTGCTGGACTGTTATAGGTCCTAACTTCCCAGAAACAAATGCCCCTCACTTTATAATCACGCATTACTCATGTCATCACTTTTCGGCAGTACCTATACTTGTAAGCAACTGTTTTCAAGAATGAAGCACAGTGGCTTGGCGCCTATGGCTCAAGCGGCTAAGGTGCCAGCTGCATACACCTGAGCTGGCGGGTTCAAATCCAGCCTGGGCCCTCCAAACAACAATGATGGCTGCAACCAAAAAATAGCTGGGTGTTGTGGTGGGCACCTGTAGTCCCAGCTACTTGGGAGGCAGAGGCAGGAGAATCACTTGAGCCCAGGAGTTGGAGGTTGCTGTGAGCTGTGATGCCATGGCACTCTACCCAGGGCAACAGCTTGAGGCTCTGTCTCAAAAAAAAAAAAAAAAAAGGATGAAGCACAGTAAGAGTAAAATCAGAGCCAGAATATCTGAAGAGCACTCTTGAGAGCTCACTGAGGAAGCAGCTGATGCCTAGTTTCTCAGATACAATGTCAAATACCCCACTAGTTTCATGTTGCCTACTTTTCTTTTACTTTTATAACAGAAAGTATCCCAAGAAAGACATTTTATTAGATATGTACATTTTCTACATCAGTAATCACAAACTTGGCGACCTGCTCCATGATTTTAAGAAATTCTGAATGAGCTGCTGCATAATTAAAATGTGTTGTGTGAGACTATTTGTACTTATCTGTGGTGGTGGATATTATGAAAACTCTAAATGGCCTTTCTTTTATTTATGCTCATTAGCTTTTGTCAGTGTTCACGTATTTGTTGTGTGACCTTTTCATCTTCCAGTGTGGCCTAGAGAAGCCAAAAGGTTGAATATCCCTGATTAAAAATATGATATATGCTGTTTTAGTGAGTTTGGAAGGAAAAATAAAGAAATATGATATAAAAATTTAGACCACTTTAGGCATGGTAGCTCACACCTGTAATCCCAGCACTCTGGGAGGCCGAGGCAGGTAGATTGCCTGAGCTCACAGGTTCGAGACCAGCCTGAGCAAGTTCAAGACCCTGTCTCTAAAAATAGCCAGGTATTGTGGCAAGTGCCTATAATCCCAGCTACTTAGGAGGCTGAGACAAGAGAATTACTTGTGCCCAAGAGTTTGAGGTTGCTGTGAACTATGATGCCATAGTACTGTACTGAGGGCAGTAAAGTAAGACTCTGTCTCAAAAAAAAAAAAAAATTAAGACCTTATAAGAAAATAAGAGAATAAAATATAAGAGAAATTGTTGAAAATATGAGAATAAAATTTGTGACATTTAGAAATAGGGTAGTATAAATGTAGGCCGTGTGCAGTGGCTCATGTCTATGATTCCTGTGCTTTGGGAAAGGGCAAGGTAGAGTATCCCTAGGTCCAGGAGTTGGAGACCAGCCTGAGCAGCATAGCAAGACCCTGTCTCTTGAAAGAAAGAAAGGAAGGAAGGAAGGGAGGGAGGGAGGGAGGGAGGGAGGGAAAGGAAGGAAGGAAGGAAGAAAGAAAGAAAAGAAAAGAAGAAGGGAGGGGAGGGGAGGGGAGGGGAGGGGAGGAGACATGTCTGTAGTCCCAGCTAGTAGGAGACTGAGGCAGGAGGAGGAGGATCCCTTGAGTCCAGGTGTTAGAGGCAGCAGTGAGCCTGGGTGACAGAGCAAGACCCTGTCTCAAAAGAAAAAAAAGATTATATAATTGTAGATTTCAGTTTAATAATTATTGAGAACCTCATGTGTTATTGCTACAAAAATAGTTGTCGTGCGAGACAAAGGCACAGAAGACTGTTTTGGAGTAGTCTAAAGGCACAGTATGCTGGCAGTGGTTCATACCTGTAATACCAGGAGCTGAGGCAGGTAGATTGCTTGAGTTCAAGAGTTTGAGACCAGCCTGAACAAGAGCAAGACCCCATCTCTATTAAAAACATAGAAAAACTAGTCAGGTGTTGTGGTGCACACCTGTAGTCCCAGCTACTTGGGAGGCTAACGCAAGAGGACCACTAAAGCCCAAGATGAGGCTGCTGTGAGCTATGATGATGCCACGGCACTCCAGCCTGCGTGACAGAGTGAGACGGTCTCAAACAAAAAAAAAACAAAAAACAATACCCTAACCTGGTTTAAGGTCAGTTGGTATGGGAGGATTGGACAGGGGTGGGTGTGTTGGACTGTGAGCCCTGCCAGGGGAGGTGGCCCTGTCCATGAGAGCCTTGGGTGGCTGGTGGTTTTGGCTGCTCACCCAGCTCGTGCCGCAGCAGGAGCCTGAGGGCTGATTCACGGTCCTCACTGGGAGAGGACAGAAGCTGCGCTGTGGAAAGGTGAAGCCATACTTCCTGTGTGAGAGGCAGAAAGCAGGGACTGGGAACATCTTTCAGCTTTGAGCTTAACAAATGGAGGTAAAACCACTGAATTAAGCAGTTTGAGAGAGCGGCCACCACCTGAGCATGGGGTGAAGGCAAAAACATGCTTCGCAGTGTCAGGCATCCGCCACTTTTGTTGCTTTTTGGTTTTCAGATAAAACAAAAACTTGATAAAGTAAATTTGAATATGCCACTGATTCTCATTTTCCAGAATTCTAATATGCAGTTTTCTGTGGTTTGTATTGTCAGAAATCTCATTGCCTTCTCGGAAGATGGCTCTGACCCGTACGTGCGCATGTATTTATTGCCAGACAAGAGGCGCTCAGGGAGGAGGAAAACACACGTGTCCAAGAAAACGCTGAACCCAGTGTTTGATCAGAGGTATATCGCCTTCCCGGGGCTGGGCTGCAGTGCCTGTGCTGCTGAGAAGTGGGGGAACCTCCACAAATTTAGCAGACATGTATTTGTCAAGATCAATAAATGAGCATTTTGAACTTTGGGTTGATGCACTGAATGTGATAAGCCAAAATTACAGGGAGGGCAGGGAGACCAGTGAGTCAGTAAAGATCAGATTAGTAATGTCCCTGAAGTACTCATTTTGGGGGGTTACATTTGTTGATATTTACTGTGCTATAAATTAAAACTGAGAATTTAAGTATACATATATTTTAAAATAATATGCTCATAATATATAAGATTTCTGTGAAAACAACTATAATTTTCAAAGCAATCGAAAAAACAAGTAAAACCAATGGCATTGTTTGACTTTTTTGCAATCCTTTTACTGGTCTGGCCTAATAAAGCCTGGAATCTGCTTCTCTGGTCAGCATGGTGTCTTAAAAGCTGCACATCTGGGTCACATCTATAGTCCCAGCTACTTAGGAGGTTGATGCAGGAGGGTCACTTGAAGCCAGGAGTTGAAGACCCCATTTTCACAAAAAAAAATTTTTAATTAACCAGGCGTGGTGGCACCTGTATTCGCAACTACTGAGGCTAAGGCAGAAGGATCTCTTGAGTCCAGGAGTTGAAGGCTGCAGCGAGCTGTGGTGGCACCACTGCACTCCAGCCTTGGTGGAACAGCTGGAGAAAAAGAAAAACAGCTACTGATCTACAAATTTGAGATCTTAAATTATCATCCTCTGGTAGCATAAAATCCCACATTTTGGGAAAATAATAAAGTTGGATGGCATCACTATCTGTTAATTCAATTACATTTTCCCTGTAAACATGCTGCTCATTTATTGTACAAGTAACTTTATTTAAACCAGAAGTCAGAGACTGGCAAACAGGCACCAAATCCCGATGTGGGTGTGTCTTATCTGACAGAATGTTCTTACTTAGCCATAGCATTCAGAAATTTGGAGACTCCACATGCCAGTTTGTTTTTTAGTTGCTGTAGCTTCGGGTGGTAACTGAGCAGGCCATCCTGGGCAGGACAGAGTGGGTCCCATGCAGGACCATCAGTGAGTTTGCAGGTCTGACTTAAGCTCGTAGTGAGTACATGGGCCTCCTGTGAAGCTACAAGCACATACTCCTTTATTGAAGGCACAGGCCAGGGCCTGGTGGCTGAGGGAGAGTGACTCCGGGGCCCAAGTGAGTAAACTCCTCTTGAGTCCCATGTTGCCCCATGAGGAGTCAGACGCATATGTTCATCCCTCACCCATCCACACATGAGCCACCAGCACACCCAGGATGCCCATGTCCCCTCTCATGTTGGGAAATAATGAAAATAACCTGGTTTTTGAGTCTTCATGAAATGCTAGATAACAGCGTCTGGTAGGAAAACAAACAGAACATTTTTAGTTATAAGAAAACAAACAGAACAACAAACAAGAACAAGAAAACAAACAGAACATTTTTAGTTATAAGAAAATACAGCATAATTATGGAGAACGTCAAGTGAGGCCTTCTTTTCCCATTTCAGCTTTGACTTCAGTGTCTCATTACCAGAAGTGCAAAGGAGAACGCTGGATGTTGCAGTGAAGAACAGTGGAGGTTTCCTGTCCAAAGACAAGGGGCTTCTTGGCAAGGTAAGTTTTTAAAACGATTGGCTTTTACACTTAGTAAAAATTTAACACTTACTTAAAATGCAGTGGGTTATCCTCTTCCAAATATATGGGAAGGGCTGAAGTTTGTGATTAATGCTTGTTTATAAATCGTGGGCTATAAATACAGCCAGTAAGACCTCAGTATATCCTAAAGACATTTGAAATTACTGGCTTAAGGCTCATACTAATGCCATGACTTATACTAGAAGAAGAGGCAATTTTTTTGTTTGTTTGTTTTGAGACAGAGTCTCAGGCTGTCACCCTGGGTAGAGTGCCATGGCATAACAGCGCACAGCAACCTCCAACTCTTGGGCCCAAGTGATTCTCTTGCCTCAGCCTCCCAAGTAACTGGGATTACAGGCACCCACAACAATACCCAGCTTTTTTTTTTTTTTTTTTTTTGCTTGTAGTAATCATTGTTGTTTGGCAGCCCACGATGGATTTGAACCTGCTAGCTCTGGTGTATGTGACTTGGTGCCCTAGCCGCTTGACCTACAGGCACTGAGCCAAGAAGAGGCAATTTTTAAGTCTTTCCATTTTTGTTCAAGCACTATACTGAAAGAAACGTTCTCTTACAGCCCAGCTCCTCAGCTGATGACTCTGCTAGTTTGCTGACAGATCCTTGGCTGTCTTTCTATGGATTTCTTCTAGTACTTGTCCATGTTCACATTTAAATTCTGCATATGGTTGTATGTTTTTTAATCGTGTACATGAAGAAAAGTTAAGGAAAAAGAGCTCTGAATAGTGGATAGGTGAAGGTTAAATTGGGGAGGAGGAGTTTTGAGCAGTGGATACAGGAAGGTTAAGTGGGGGGGGGGAAGAGCTCTGAGCAGTGGATACAGGAAGGTTAAGTGGGGGGGAGGAGCTCTGAGCAGTGGATACAGGAAGGTTAAGTGGGGGAGGAGGAGCTCTGAGCAGTGGATACAGGAAGGTTAAGTCGGGGAGAAGGAGCTCTGAGTAGTGGATATAAGGTGGTTAAATTGGGGAGGAGGAGCTCTGAGCAGTAGATGTCACTTTGTCCGTGTCAGCTGAGCTCCTGCTGGTGGCACACTGGCCATTATCCCTGTGTGCTGTCTCAACTAATGTGTCATGGTAATGGTATGACTATGGGATGCAGGATCTCTTGTTTTAATCAGCCTTATAGTTTACAGGTGAATCATAAGGGTAGGAAAATTGTACAAAATAAGAGTCTGTAAAAAAAGAGCACTCCATATATAAAGACAGAAGGTTAGAGAGGTCACGAGTGGTGAAAGATCTAAAAAGAACTACTGGAACCTACATAAGTTTCTTTTCAACCCACAGGTATTGGTGACACTGGCATCTGAAGAACTCGCCAAGGGTTGGACCCAGTGGTGAGCATCCCCTCCCCAGACAGACACACCAGGAAATAGAGACCCCACATGGGTCTGACACTCTACTGGGCCCAGTGGGTCTGGCGCCCCCAAGACAGTGATCGACCCTGGGCCCAGTGGGGACTGTCCCCTCCCCAGACCGACACACCAGGAAACAGACCCCACATGTATCTGACACTCTCCTGGGCCCAGTGGCGTCTGTCCCCTCCCCAGTCAGTGATGGCCCTGGCCTGTGTTAGCGCCATGCCCAATATTAGATCCCATATGTGTCATTGTCTCCTGTGCTCCCTCAGGTATGACCTCACAGAAGACGGGATGCGACCACAGGTGGTGACATAGCCAGGCAGGCACAAGGCATCCTCCCGATCTCCACACAGAGCACCTCCCTATCACAGACGCACCAACCTTATTTTTATAATTTTGTGTATTTAGTTATACATACCTTAACAGTTTTATAAAATTGTTGATACCTTAGGCAGATTTGCCCAATATTATCATTAAATTTTATATGTTAAGTTTCCCCTGGTCTTCCGCTATTGCTGCGTTGTGCAGCGGGCCAGTGGGTAAGTGTCACTTTCTGTAGAGCTCAGCTTCGTTGCCCTTTCAGATCACAGATCTACGTGTGCTTTACTATTGCCTTGTTTTACATATCACTGAGATATACTATGCCATGTATATAGACTCTATTTTTTATAATCTCTACATGCTGGTTTGAATTCAGAAGAAAATAGATCAAGGAAATATATATATTTTCTTCAAAGACTTATTAAATTCTTGTGACAAATAATCATTTTCATCTTTGCAGCAAAAAGTTCTCAGTGACCTATTTTGTGGTGTTTCTTTTTAAAAAGAAAAACTGAAAGATTATTAAATATTAGTATATTTCTCTCCATGATGAATAATAAAGTATTCAAATGTTAACATTTTCATAAATATAAAGATGTATTCTTGAGATGTAAGTTAAAGGACTTACAAGGAGAAATGTTTTATCACTGAGTAATATAAAATATTTAGAGATTTGACATGGGTTCTTAAATCATAATGTACTAATCTGAAAACATATATAAATAATGTGTCTTAAGTTTATTTTAATTGCTTGTTGTACCATTCATGACATAGTACACAGATACATGCATTTTACTTTTCCTAAAAAATAGTGTTAGCAATAAGCTGTGTAGCGTGGTCGTGAGCCTGGTGTCCTCCCAGCCTGTGGACAAAGAAGGGTGCGCTCATCACTGTGAAGGTTGTGAGGTGGGTGGGTGAGTAGCCGGACACTGCTCCCCTGTCCCCAGCTGCTGGGGAGGCTGGAGCAGGATGGCTCGAGTCCTAGAACTCTGAACTGTCACCTGCTTTGCAGTGTCCCAGTCTGTAAATGCATGCACTCGTGACACACTTACAGCAGCATTTTTGGTGCATACTGGAAGCTGTGTAATGAAAATGGCTTCCAGAGCCATGAGAACATTTTGAAGCTGTGTGCAGATGTATTGAGGAAAATGCTGCTTTGTGATTGAAATTGGAGCTCTTAATTCCGGTCATAGAACTCAACAACTTAGGGACAAATTATGTAACCAAACACACCCAAGAGCCTGTGCAGACACTGGTGGTGGATTTCACACTCCCTCCCTCTGTCAGATTTTAATTTTGTTTCAATTTATAACTTACACTTTAAATAATGATGGGTTTATTTATAATGGAGTCTATAGTTTCATAGCACATTTCAATAACCATCAACACCAGTATAATTTCACTGTCTCATATTTACTGACACTTTATTTGAAGCCTCTTTGTAAGCTGATCCCAATGCTCTTACCCAGGATTGGTTATTCTAGATAAGAGGCTTGCAAAGGGTCGGAGCACTCACATGAAGCGTGTGCACACAAACATTCAGTGATGTTATCTGAGTGTGAGAGAGACAGGTAATCACTTGTCGGATATAGTTGCTTTCCCACAGCATTAGGTTTTTTGAAGTTTTTTTTTTTTTTTAATTAAGTCTGTTACAGGGTTTCTGTCATAATCTATAAATGAGAAGAAACTCATTGAAATTTAGCATACCAATAATTTCTACCCACTCCTACATGTCTGGGTTTTGCACCATATGCTTAATTTAGGTGATGTGTATTTCACTTAATGGAATGCTGTGTTTAAGAATTAGGAAAGTATGCTCGGCAGCAGTAGCACAGTGGTTAATGGTGCAGGCAGCATGCACCAAGGTAGGTGGGTTCGAACCTGGCCCAGGCCAGCTAAACAACAATGACAACTGCTGCAACAACAACAACAACAACAAAAGAAAAAGAAAGTAGATGCCTTAAGGGTGCCAAGCCTAGGGAAAGCCAGTTAATCAGCACCATGTGCTGCCCCCACTGTCAAGGAGAGCTGTCACCAGGGTTGGTACCAGGTCCCCACTTGTCTCCACACTCTACTAGGAGAGAAAGGAAGGACATTCTCAGGCTTAGAGGCATCTTCCAGACATATGGGGAGAGCTGAGAAGCACCACGAGTCTGTGCTCTTAGCATGCAGGACCCCAGTGATGGAAAGCACTCAAGTTATCAAAATGTTCATTTTTAGTTTTTAATAACTTATCTAAGGGGCGGTGCCTATGGCTCAAAGGAGTAGGGCACTGGCCCCATATACTGGAGGTGGCGGGTTCAAACCCAGCCCCAGCCAAAAAAAAAAACTGCAAAAAAAAATTTTTTTTTTTTATCTAGGAAAAGCGAATTTTAACTTTTCTACTTTGAGCTAAGAGATAGAGAATTTTTTTTTTTTAAGATGGAGTCTAACTCTGTCACCCTGGGTAGAGAGCTACGGTGTCATCACAGCTCACAACACCTCAAACTCCTGGGCTCAAGCCATCCTCCTGTGTCAGCCTCCTGAGTAGCTGCAACTACAGGCACCCGCCACAATGCCCAGCTAGGTTTCGGTTTTTAGAGAAGGGGGCTCACTCTTGTTCAGGCTGGTCTCAAACTCCTGAGCTCAATTGATCTTCCCACCGCAACCTCCCACA
This sequence comes from Loris lydekkerianus, assembly GCA_963574355.1. Taxonomy (NCBI): domain Eukaryota; kingdom Metazoa; phylum Chordata; class Mammalia; order Primates; family Lorisidae; genus Loris; species Loris lydekkerianus. The sequence continues at coordinate 50,405 of CAUYPK010004492.1, forward strand.
GTCCTGGGATTACAGGCGTGAGTGGTCATGCCCAGCCTGGGAAAGAAAATTAGTTTAGATGCATTTGAAGTGCAGCTCTGTCAGCTTGTACATGTGGGTTCTTATCCTGTGCCTTAAAGTGAGAAGGTATTTCCTAGTTTCAGATTAAAACAGGAAGCTTTGTAGCTATATTTATCACAGTTTATATTCTGTACTATCAAAATTCCTTTTATTGGTATTCTTTATCAAGAGGTCACCCCTTCTTTTTCAAGACCTTAAGCCAAATGCAAATCAGTGTGGATAGCTTTGCATTGATTCTGTGGCTGCTGCATTAATTCCAGTTCTAGTTGGATACCCACTGCAAGTGGACAGCAGCAGAGAATTACAGAATGTCCTTTTTGCTCAACTAATTATACATGACAGTGCATGTATTTATTTAATAAAATTTTTACGTAAGTTCACGTGTGATTTGTTTTTCTTTTATCTTTTGAAATGAAACTTTTAATGTGGGACTAGGCAAGCTGAAGAGTGGAAAGGGCCTGTGTGTCTGTCACCCCCGGAGCAACTCACTAGGCAGCCACGTTGCTTATCCCACCTTACCTTGACTCTTCTCTGCTCAGCTGATTAGATTCTTGAGTTTTGCAAACAGCTCTTCTGCAGGGTAACCTCGGGAAAGCAAGCAGAGACTTTGATGCTTGATCACCAGAGCATGGAGTTGGAGTCGTGGACTGGAAGCTGCTGAGAATTGAACAAAACACTATGGCAAGCTGCCCACAGCACACCCCATTCGACCGTGGCCCCGCCTGTCCTGTCTGGGCCATTCCTAGGCCTTGTGGCACCTTCCTCTGCATCTTCCTTATGCATCACAGGCTCTTTCTCAAGGCCTGTTGCCATCTCTAACACTCAGCACTGAAACAACACAGGTTGGGTCCTGTCCTTTTATTTTACCCAGCTTTCTTCTCAGTGGTATTAGTGTTGTGTGGTTCCCAGATGTCTGTCACCACCACAGAATGAGCTCGTCCTGGCTTACCTGTGGCTCTGCATCCTCTTGGCCTCAGGCTGGAGACCCAGGCAGCACTTGACGCCTGTGGCTGCCCCCTCCCCACAGCTGGTGCAAGTTCCAGCTGGAGCTTGTGTCCCCTGAGCACTGCCTTCCACATACCTGTTTGTTTCTAGACCTTGTCCTTGGCACCCCTTCATTTCACAACAGCCAGGGGGATCTTCCAGAAACACAAATCTTACCCTGTATTGCCCTGAGGTTCCTCCTGTGCCCCCACCCACTATATGGCAAAGAGTTTCAGCCCCTAGACCCCAAAGGCTTTCCACACCACAGTCTTCTCAGAACACACCCAACTGTGTCCACTCTTCTTTGCCTTAGCTTAAAGTTGATTCCCTCAGGCACCTGCAAGCTTTGTTGGCACCATGTTACTTTCATTCATCATACTTAAAATAATTGCAATTTAGAGGACTGTGCTCTCAGCATTTGGGGAGGCTGAGGTGGTAGGATCACTTGAAGCCAGGAGTTCAAGACCAGCCTGGGCAACATAGACCCCATCCCTACAAAAAAATTAACAAACTTTTTTGGGTGTTATGGTGCCTATAGCCCCAGCTGCTGAGAAAGCTGAGACAGGGACGGGGAAAAAAAAATGCTGAGACAAGAAGATCATTTGCGCCCAGGAGCTCAAGGCTGCAGTGAGCTGTGACGATGCCACTGCACTCCAGCCTGGGAAACAGTGATACCACTTTTCTATAAAAAATAGGCCAGCCACATACACCAGAGCTGGTGGGTTTGGATCCAGCCCAGGCCTGCCAATCGACAATGACAATACAACCCAAAAATAGCCAGGCATTGTGGTGGGCTCCTGTAGTCCCAGCTACTTGGGAGGCTGAGGCAAGGGAATCACTTAAGCCCAAGAGCTGGAGGTTGCTATGAGCTATGATGCCACAGCACTCTACTGAGGGTGACATACTGAGACTGTGTTTTAAGAAAAAAATAATGATGATAACTAGTTTCATTGAAATTTTGCTACCTGGACTGCAAACTCTCAAGAACATGTGGGGTTCTTGTGTTAATAAATCGTTTCCCGATGGCTTACCACTGTTCTTGGCACGCAATCGATGAACCAAATATCTGTTGAATAAATGATGTTTTATGAAGCTTAACAGACCATAATAACATGTACTTGTTTTAACTTTCCATTCAAAGAAACATAGATCCCTATTGACAGGTTTTAGTGAAGACTAAAGAGACAGTATTGAGCATAAGAATGGATACTAAATGGGTGTTGAGACAAAAATCAGTGGTGTAACCATCTGAGAAACCACCAAGGCACAAAAGTGGGAAACAGTCAGGAAGTGTGACTTTGTTTAGTGTTACTCTGGACCTGGGTAAAACGCTAGGAAAAGAACAAAATTATAAACTTTTACCAAGAAACGGTTTACCTAAAAACCAAGAAAATAATCCAAGAAACCTTGAACTTTAACTAGAATCTAATAAGGAGGTGGGTCATAACAAGTATACAAATCTATCTTACATGTTAATGTTAATAACCATTGGAAAATAGGGGAAAGAATCGTACAGCAGCCTGAAAACCAGCACCCACGCAGCCACTGGAGCAAGAGGGTGGACTTGTTGCTCCCCCCAAAATACCATCCCCAGAGAAGTGTCACTATTTAAACTGTCTGGGTCCTGGAAATCCCATCTCCAGGGTATCTGTCAGAAACAGTGTCGATTGTTTGCCACAGGCAGTGACACCCACTGGGACTAACAAGAGGCCATCAGAGCACTTCAGAGATCAAGGAGCACCACTGTATGGTAAGAGAATATCTAGTCTCCTAAGAAACTAGAAAACTGTGCTCACAGTGGCTATCCCACCTGTGTCCCCACCAGCAGTCAGACAGAGCTCTGCACACCCTCACCAGCATGTGCTGCTCCCAGCACTCAGGCTGTGGCCACTCTTAACAAGTTTGTGGTGGTACATCGTGCTTTTTGTGTTTTCCTGAACATACAATGTGGAGTGTCTTCATATGCTTGTTTGCCAATTGCACATCTTTGGTGAGGGCTCCCTTAAGATCGTTAACCTAGGGTGGTGCCTCTGGCTCAGTAAGTAGAGCACCAGTCCCATATACTAAGGGTGGTAGGTTCAAACCTGGCCCCGGCCAAACTGCAACAAAAAAGTAGCCAGGCATTGTGGCAGTGCCTGTGGTCCCAGCTACTTGGGAGGCTGAGGCAAGAGAATCATCTAAGCTCAGGAGTTGGAGGTTGCTGTGAGCAGTGTGATGCCATGACACTCTACCAAGGGTGATAAAGTGAGACCCTGTCTCTGCAAAAATAAAAATTAAAAAAAAAAAAAGATGGTTAACCCACTTTTATTTTATCTTTTTTTTTTTTCCAAGACAGTCTCACTATGTTGCCCTCGGTAGAGTGCTATGATGTCACAGCTCACAGCAACCTCAAACTCTTGGGCTTAAGCGATTCTCTTGTCTAGGATTCTCTAGCTCTATCCTCTAGCTGGGACTACAGGTTGCCACAATGCTGGGCTGTTTTTGTTTGTTTGTTTGTTTTTCAGTTGTCATTGTTTAGCTGACCCAGGCTGGGTTTGAACCTGCTAGCCTTGGTGTGTGTGGCCAGCACTCTACCCACTGCGCTATGGATGCCACTATATATATATTTTTTTTTTTTTTTGCGGGGGAGGGGGGACAGAGCCTCAAGCTGTCGCCCTGAGTAGAGTGCCGTGGTGTCACAGCTCACAGCAACCTCCAACAACTCCTGGGCTCAAGCAAGTCAATTAAAGGCTCCCAGATTCTTGAAACAGATCTTACTCAGTCTGAGCAATATGACATCCTATAACACCATAATATAGGGGACTTTAACACTCATCTTACAGAGCTGGATTTCTGTTTAATTTCTAAACAGAAATTAAACAAAGATATAAGGGACTTAAATGAGACCCTAGAACAACTGTGCTTCATGGACACATATAGAACACTCCATCCCAATCATAAAGAATATACATTGTTCTCATCGCCCCATGGAACATTCTCCAAAATTGATCATATCCTAGGCCACAAAACAAACCTCAACAGAATCAAAGGAATTGAAATTTTACCTTGTATCAACTCAGACCACAAGGCACTAAAGGTGGAATTCAACTCCAACAAAAACATTCAACTCCACACAAAGGCATGGAAATTAAACAACCTACTGTTGAATGACAGTTGGGTGCTGGAAGAAATAAAAGAGAAAATCATTAACTTCTGTGAGCATAACAACAATGATGACATAAGCTACTAAAACCTGTGGGATATTGCAAAAGCAGTTTGAGAGGAAAATTTACCACTTTAGATGCCTACATTTGAAAAACAGAAAGAGAGTACATCAACAAGCTCACAGGCCATCTTATGGAATTGGAAAAAGAAGAACAATCTAAGCCTAAACCCAGTAGTAGAAGAAAAATATCCAAAATTAAGTCAAAGATCGATGAAATTGAAAACAAAAGAATCATTTAGAAAATTAATGAAACAAGGAGTTGGTTTTTTGAAATAATAAATAAAATAGATAAACCTTTGCCCTGACTAACTAGAAATAGAAAAGTAAAATCTCTAGTAACCTCAAACAGAAATGATAAAGGGTAAATAACAACTGATGCCACAAAGATACAAGAGATCATCTCTGAATACTACCAGAAACTCTATGCCCAGAAATTTGACAATGTGAAAGAAATGGATCAATATTTGGAATTACTCCCTCTCCCTAGACTTAACCAGGAAGAAAGAGAGCTCCTGAACAGACCAATTTCAAGCACTGAGATTAAAGAAATAATAAAAAAGCTTCCAACAGAAAAATGCCCTGGTCCAGACAGCTTCACACCAGAATTCTATTAAACCTTCAAGGAAGAGCTTACTCCCGTCCTGCAGAAATTATTCCAAAAAATTGAGGTGGAAAGAATCTTCCCCAACAAGTTCTATGAAGCAAACATTATCCTGATACCAAAACCAGGAAAAGACCCAACTAAAAAGGAGAATTTCAGACCAATTTCACTAAAGAATATAGATGCAAAAATTCTCAACAAAATCCTAGCCAATAGATTGCAGCTTTTCATCAAAAAAAAAAAGCCATACATTGGGCAGCACCTGTGGCTCAATGGAGTAGGGCGCTGACCCCATATACTGGAGGTGGTGGGTTCAAACCCAGCCCCAGCCAAAAACTGCAAAAAAAAAGTCATACATCATGATCAAGTAGGTTTCATCCCTAGGATGCAAGGCTGGTTTAACATACACATGTCTATAAATGTTATCCACCATATCAATAGAAGCAAAAATAAAGACCATATGATCTTCCCAGTAGATGCAGAAAAAGCATTTGATAAAATCCAGCACCCGTTTCTAATTAGAACACTGAAGAGTATAGGCATAAGTGGCACATTTCTGAAACTGATTGAAGCTATCTATGACAAACCCACAGCTAATATTTTACTGAATGGAGTAAAACTGAAAGCTTTTCCTTTCAGAACTAGAATCAGACAAGGTTGTCCTCTGTCACCTTTACTATTCAACATAGTGCTGAAAGTTCTAGCCAATATAATTAGGCAAGACAAGGAAATAAAGGGAATCCAAACGAGAGCAGAGGAGGTCAAACTCTTCCTCTTTGCTGACGACATGATCTTATACTTAGAGAATCCCAAAGACTCAATCACAAGAACCCTGTAAGTCATCAAAAAATACAGTAATGTCTCAGGATATAAAATCAATGTCCACAAGTCAGTAGCCTTTGTATACGCCAATAACAGTCAAGATGAGAGGCTAATTAAGGACCCAACTCCCTTCACCATAGCTTCAAAGAAAATGAAATACCTAAGAATATGCCTAACAAAGGAGGTGAAGGACCTCTCTAAAGAAAATCATGAAATCCTCAGAAAGGAAATAGCAGAGGATATTAACAAATGGAAGCACATACCATGCTGATGGCTGGGAAGAATCAACATTGTTAAAATGTCTATATACTTCCCAAAGCAATCTACCTATTCAATGCCATTTCTATTAAAATATCAACATTATACATTCAAGATTTGGAAAAAAACAGTCTGCGTTTTGTATGGAACCAGAAAAAAAACCATATAGCTAAGGCAGTTCTTAGTAATAAAAATAAAGCTGGGGGCATCACCATACCAGATTTTAGGCTGTACTACAAAGCCATAGTGGTCAAGATAGCATGATACTGGCACAAAAATAGTGATATAGACACTTGGAATTGAATAGAAGACTAGGAAATGAAACTAACATCTTACAACCACCTAATCTTTGATAAATCAAACAAGAACATACCTTGGGAGAAAGATTCCCTATTCAATAAATGGTGCTGGGTATTCAATAAATGGTGCTGGGAGAACTGGATATCCACATGTAAAAGACTGAAACTGGACTCACACCTTTCTCTACTCACAAAAATTGATTCAAGATAGATAAAGGACTTAAATTTAAGGCATGAAACAATAAAAATCATCAAAGAAGGTATAGGAAAAACACTGGAAGATATTGGCTTGGGGAAAGACTTCATAAAGAAAACTTCCCTGGCAATTGCAACAACAACAAAAATAAACAAATAGGACTTATATGTAAAAAGCTTCTGTACAGCTAAGGAGACAACAACCAAAGCAAATAGATAACCTACACAATCTTGAATCAATTTACAATCGCCAAAATGTGGAAACAGCCTAAATGGCCACCAACCCAGGAATGAATTAACAAGCTGTGGTATGTGTACACCATGGAATACTATTCAGCCTTTAAAAAAGTGGAGACTTTACAGCCTTTGTATTAACCTGGATGGAAGTGGAACACATTATTCTTAGTAAAGCATCACAAGAATAGAGAGACAAGAATCCTATGTACTCAATTTTGATAGGAGGATAATTAATGACAATTAAGGACACAGTGGGGGTGGGGAAAGGAAGAGCAGAGAGAAGGAAGGAGGGGGTGGGGCCTTGGTGTGTGCCACACCTTTTGAAAGCAAGACATGATTGTAAGAGGGACTTTACCTAACAAATGCAATCAGTGTAACCTGGTTTCTTGTACCCTCAATGAATCCCCAATTAAAAAAAAAAAAAAGAACCTAGTTCTTTGATTTCATTCATCAGAATTCATCAGGTGTGGTAGTTTTATTTATATGGAATCATGTATATATTTTATTAGATTTTTACCTAAGTATTTCATTTTAGGGGTGCTAATGTAAATGGAATTATATTTTCAGTTTAAAATTCTGCTGTGCATTGATGATATATGATGATATATAGGAAAGTGATTGGCTTTTATATTTTAACGTTGTCGCCTGCAACCTTGTGATAATTGCTCAGTGGTTCCAGGAGGGTTTTTTGTTGATTCTTTCAAACTTTCTATATAGATAATTGTGTCATTTGCAAACAGTTTCATTTTTTCCTTCATAATCAATATACTTTCTATTTCCTTTTCTTGTTTTATTCCATTAGCCAGGACTTTCAGGTTAATATCTATGGGAATGGGTGAAAGAGGATATTTTTGTCTGGTTCCTGACCTTAAGTAGGAAAGCTTCGAGTTTCTCACCAATACATGAATCTTGTTATTTCATCCAAGTGAATCTCATTTTTAAAATAGGGGTTTATGAAATTCTAAATTTCTCATCAATACACCAATATATATGATGTTAACTATGGGCTTTTTATATTAATAGCTATTCCTTAAGAAATTGAGGAAGTTTTTTTCTATTCCTAGTTTACTAAGAAGATTTTCTATTGTTGCTATTCTTCGTTGGTGGTTCTTTTTTGAAACAAGGCCTTACTCTGTCTCCCAGGCTGGTGTAAGTAATGTCAATATCACTCACTTCAGCCTCAAACTCTCACCTCAAGTGAGCCTCCTGCCTCAGCCTCCCCAGTACCTGGGACTACAGATGTGTACCACAATGCCCAGCTAATTTCTCTTTTTTTTTGGTAGACATGGGAGTCTCACTTTGTTGTCCAGGCTAGTCTTGAAATCCTGGCCTCAAGCAATCCTCCTGCCTTGGCCTCCCATTGCACCTGGCTCATACCAGTTTTGTTTTGATTAGCATTTAAATAGTATCTTTGTACACTTTTATTTTTAAACTTTCTATGTAGGTTTGTTTTAATTATATCTTGAATGATATGCAAGATATTGTTATTTTATCCAATTTAATCTCATTTTTATTTTATTTTATTTTTAGAGACAGAGTCTCCCTTTATTGCCCTTGGTAGAGTGCCATGGCATCAAAGCTCACAGTAACCTCCAACTCCTGGACTTAAGCAGTTCTCTTGCCTCAGCCTCCTGAGTAGCTGGAACAACAGGCACCTGCCACAGTGCCCAGCTATTTTTTTGGCACAGTTTTGCTGGGCCAGGGTCACCAACCTTGGTCTATGGGGCTGGCACCCTACTCACTGAGCCACAGGTGCTGCCCTTAATCTCATTTTTAAAATAGGGGTTTATGAAATTCTAAGTTGTTGGTGTGTTGTTTGCAGGTGTTGAGTGCAATGTTAGCAGCGGGCACATGGCTTCTCCCGAAGTACTCATGGGTTCTCACTGTGCAGTGTTGAAGCCCTGCAGGTGTCCCCATTAAAAAGGGACACCTGCAGGTAGGTAGTCTTGGGCACATGGTGCTGCCCACAGTGGGGGGGGGCTTGACCAGACCTCCTTCTCTATGGTAGCATCCGAAGGACTTCAGGGTTGTCAGCTTCCTGACTTGTGTCCCTCAGCCAGCAGCCCCCAGTGTTTTCTCAGAGAAGCACACTTGTTCTCAACACTTCAGAGACTTCAGCACTGCTCGCGGAACAAACCAACTTCCCTGCTGTGAATCCAGGACTCTGGCAACTGGACTGGTGAGGGTCTCTACTCCCAGCCTCATCTCACGGGTCTGCTCACAGCATTGGCATCAGCTGCTCACCCCAGGTTCTCTGTGCAGTCCTGCCCTCGTTTAACTCCCATGGCCCTTCAGAGCTGCCCCCATTGTGAGGTTTTTCCCAGAACAACTTTAAAATGTTCATTTTAATTAGGACTCAATTAAGTTCCTGGCTGTTTTCAGCTTATTTTCCCAGTTATGATTATTATGATTGAATTATAAGTTTTGCATTTTCTTTTTTTTTTTGCTTAATTTGTATTAAATCATAACTGTATACATTTATGGGGTACAATGTGATGATTTGAAATACAATGTGGAATGCTTAAATCAGACTAATTAAGATAACCATCACCTATTTACTTACTCTTGTGGTCTGACATTTGTAATACACTCTTAGTTGTTCTGAAGTATACCCTTTTATTGTGCACATTCGGTGAGATCCCATCAAATCCCTCCCCTCACCTCCTTCTTTTTGGACTATTTTGTATTTTATCATTCGTATGAATGTGTGTTTATATATTGGTTTCGTGATAGTATTGAGTACATTTGATCCTTTTTTTTCCATTAGGAAATATTTCTGGGAGGATTTTCAAGAAACCAATAGTAATGGTTTTCTTTGGAGAGGTGCGGTGGGGTATAGGAGGTTGCAAAAAATGCTTCTGTGGACCTTTTTATACCATTTGAGTTAGAAACATATGATTGTGTTACTTGTGTAATAAAACTAAATATTTTTAAAACATTGAACTCTATGTTTGGTTCATTATATTATTATTGTCAACAGTGTACTGTCACTAACTTCTACACCCGTTCAGCCTTAATCATTTTATTTTCTTTTTTGTAGAGATGGGGTCTCTCTGTGTTGCTCAGGCTGGTCTGCAACTCTTGAGCTCAAGCGCTGCTCCCACCTCAGCCTCCCAAAGTGCTAGGATTACAGGAAAGAGCCACTGCTTTACATTGCTTTGCCAAGGGGTCCACTTTTAATTCTATAAACCGTTTCTCATTTACCGCACTGCAAGGTTTTAGGAACAGAGATTATCACAGAGCTCATTCATTTATTCAGAAAGCATTTTCTTCAAGCACCTAAAATATGCCAGGCCTCCTGCCCAGGATGTAGCCCTGCCGATGACAGCAGCTGGGCTGGGTGGGCAGGCGCAGGGAGCAGTCACAGCCTGGGAGCTTTAGGAGATGCCCCTGGGGAGGGCAGGGCTTGATCTGGGGTTTGGGGGGGCCTTTACCCCAGTGGGGATAGGCCCCTGCCCAGTAGCCTTATGGGCCTGCCCCACCCTGGTGCGTCCAGGCCTCAGGAGGACCCCTTATGGTTCTGTGTGTAAGAGGGTCCCACTTTGTATGGTGGGAACTGAGGCTCAGAGTCACTCATGGCCTGTCCATGGTCACCCAGGGGCTCCAGAACTCATGACTGACTGGCTACCTGGTGGTGGGAGGAGGTGCAGGCAGCCCCAGGCAGGGGTAGGCACAGCCAGAGGTCCTGGAGGACCTTGCTGGGAAAAGCCTGTGGGAGGAAGGTGGACTCAGCCTGGAGGCATCAAATTCAAGATGTGTGTGTGGAAGAAGGGGTGCAGGGGGGGCGTGGCCCAGCGTTTTGCCACCTGGCTACAAACTTCCTAATAAACCAGTCTTTGACCCTGCCCCACCCCCACACTATGATTTTGTGTTACTATTGAAATGATATTTTTGGTATGTTAGGTTAAGTAAAGCATAGGAAAATAACTTCACTTATCTACTTTTACTTTTCCCATGTGTTCTAGAATCTGCAGGAGCATTTGTGACTCACAGTAGTCCTCTGTTGCACCAGGATTAAGCTCAGTGGGGAGATAGGGCCACTTTAGACACCCCAGGAGGAAGGATGGCCCCGAGCAGGGCCGCAAGGGCGTGGCTCTGGGCTCCATCTCTACCCCAGGATGGAATGAAGTGCCTGAGGAGAAGCATTCTTGGCCCCAGTGAGCTGACCATGCTTGTTCTCCACAGGGACAGTCCTTTCCCCTATCTGGGCTCCAGCTGGTGGGTGTGAGAAGCTGCCTTTTCTCACCCTGGAGGCTGGAGTGGATCTGGGGGCCTCTTCTTCACTCCTGCTAGGAGGCCAATCTTAAAAATGCACGTCTTAGCACATGTTGTGCTGCTCTGACAAAAAACAAGACTGAGGAACTTATGAGGAACAGAGTTTTCTTCCTCACAGCTCTGGAGGCTGGGAAGTCCAGGATGAAGGCACTGATGGGGTCTAGCGTCTGCCTCCAAGGCGGAGCCTCATCAGCGTGTCCACAGGGCAGCAGGCACCCTTGTCAAGGCCTTTATAAGGCTCCTACACCCACTGATGGGGCCTGAAGGCCTAGTCACCTCTTAAAGGCCCTTCCTAATCCCATCACATTGGCCACACCTGATATTTGCAGGACATGTACAAACCACAGCAGTGCATGATTTACTTTCCAGTTACTTATATATTTTCTTCCAGACTTTTTTGACAGAGTTGTGTCTGATTTGGCTGACTAGTTTGTCAGTGAGGTCTTGATTTAGTAACTGGATTATTCAGAAGACATTTTCCATAAATTGTGTGATTTAAATCTACAGCTGACTGAGGTTCGAGAATGTGGGGAAAAGAACAAAATTCCAGGGCTCTCTGAAGTTATTATTCCAAGGGGGAAGCTAAAACCTGGAGACTGTCATGTAGCATATTTTTAACTCTGCTTCTTGGATTACAGCTTAACTCTCTTCCTCATTCTTAATTCTGTAAATGACTGCGGCAGAGAAGAGACCAGACCTCCCTCTGAGAAAGGAAATAAAAATCTTATTCCACTGCCAACTCCTCAAGCAAAAGGAAGAGGGTGAAGCCTCAGGCCTCGTGAAGAGTTGGGGAGAGACCAACTCTTCCTCTCAGGGAGGAAGGTTCCTGGCTGGCCTTCCACACCAGGACGCCCAGACGGAGGTAGCCTTAGTGCACACAGCTCCTGAGGCTGGCCAATTCCACACTAATATGAATTGCAGGTTTGTCTCCACAGTGCAAGACAGATGGACAGTGGGATCGAACATTATTTTCCACTCGCAGGGACATCAGTACTTATTTGCCTCAATTTATGCACAACGTAGATTTTCCTGGTTCTCAAGAGGATGTAACCATTTTGTGTCACTACCCCTGCCCCATTTTCTTCCCCTTTCTGTACACATTCTTTTCCTTTAAAGACTGAGACCTCCAAGCTCCCTTTTGGAAAAATAGCCACAAATCTATCTGTGGTCTGTGTTCTCTGGGGCACATGCTCAAATTTGGCTTAATAACCTGCAAGATCGAGGTCTCTGCCTGGGCCACTCAGGCTGCCTGCTGCCTCCTGCATGCTGGGGTGGCCTGGACTTTCCTCTAATTCACTGCCAGTTTTGTCAAACCATAGCTCTCTGATGGGGTTCCTCGGTCCCCCAAATTTTTGGTTTGAGATCCAAGGTTTATTTTGTCAGGAAACACCTATAAGGAAGTTTGTTGCTTCAGATGGGGAAGGTGGGTTTCCTGCTTCCGTGACAGGGCTGTCTCCAGGAAGGGAGCAGCTCTGGTGTTGTCTTAGAATCGGACAGCTGAAAAATCAAAGTTTACCGTCAGCTGCAGCTTCTCACCCCGAGTGAGCTCAGCAGTGATAGTTGTATGGCTGCTTCTGCTGATTTTTGTTTTGATGTGTCTTACATTAGATTTGACCAACCCTTGGTCAAAACTAACAGGAGCTGTAAATTATGGGAATGGGGCCTCTGAAATAGAATAAAACACCCACAGCTGCAGTACACTGGCTGGAATAAAAATATTTAACATATGTTTATATTTCTTTGACATATGTTGAGATGGCTGCTGAGAGGTTTAGGGATAGAGTCCAGCCAGGGTCCACAAGCAGGAGAGGAGGCCAGTCCAAGGATGAAGAATAGTGAAAGGTTACAGAGCCAAAGATAAAAGACTATTCCGAGGCATGAGACAAAAGGAAAATGGAGGCCCGGTTTGTGCAATTAAAATGGCTTTTATTCCATCTGTCTACAGGTGGGGTGAGATTTCCAACAGGGAAAAAATCTACATGTGGGTAATGGCAGATGGGGTTTTTAAAGGTCAGGAAGGTGGGGGTCAGGATATTCCTTTTCCTGGGTTGGACATCTGTTGTAAGGGTGTGGGCTGGCCCATTTACCCTTCCCAGGTGGGACATCTGGTAGGATAGGGGGTTGACCCATTCACCTTAAGTGCGCCATCCAGTGGGAGAGGGTAGGGGGTTGATTATTTTAGGCAGGTCTACTCTATTTGGGAGGAGTTTGACTCTATCATCTGTCATTTTACTCTATTATAAGAAGATGGGATAATGGGCATGGTATCACTTTGACTACTTCCTGTAGGAGGAGGGGCTGCGTAGGCTGCCTGTAAAGAGAATGGGATGGGGAGAGAATTGGGATAAGGAAGTGGCGTCCACAGGAACTCTTTGGCTTTTTCAGTCTGAGCTGGTTGGTATCCAGTAAAGTGAAGATATGAGGAGTTGTTTTCAGGTGACTGGTTAATAAATCCAGATATGAGGCGGAAGGTTACTGGTTTGAAACTGAGAATGAGAAAAATATCATAATTAGTGACTTTATCAGACAATAACCAAAGAGGAAGATGGACAGTGAGAGGTGGGAACCAGTTGGAGTTGCCAGGGCCACCAGCAATCCTGAGAGGACATCTAATACCCATTACTGAGATCTCTGCCCATTTTTAGAGGATTTTTACAAGGTGGCAGTGTGGATGAAGTTGCTCCCATGTTTGTTAGAAAAGAGAAAAGATCAGCTTAACTTCTATAAGCAAAAATACCTGGGGTTCAGTTTTTCAGGACAGTCCAGGAGGCCTTCTGATTTTCCGGGGGTCCTTGGTCTTTTGCAGCTGGGCTCAGGAGGGAATTTCAGCCATGTTCCATTCAGAGTGTCTGCCCTGTATCTTCAGAAAGACCTGGGCAGCCAGATCTCTGCGAAGTGGACATGGTTTGGCGGGGGTGGGTTGGATTTGGGACACTTCTTTGCCCAGAAGCCTAGTTTGCAGCACTTAAAGCTGCATGATCCTGAGGAAGATTTTGGTTTTTTTCTGAATGGCTTGTGGAGTTTTAAGAAGTAGCTGGGTTTCGCTTAATGGCAGAAGCCAGTACTGGAGCTCTAAGAGATACTACCACTCCTTGAAGGCTAGATCACTGAGATCTCTCTGGGAGGTCTGAGGGCCCTGGGGGAAATTTCCCATTTTTTCTACCACATGCAGCAGAGAGGGGGTAGAGGAGGGTGGAGAGTGGAGGAGATGGGGCATTGTCCAAGGGAAGGATGTGGATGTGGGAGTTGGAGGGCAATGAGAATGGGTGGTTGATGGGAGGTTTTAGACAGAAGAGAGGTATCCCACACAGAGAAGCTTCCCAGGTGATCTGATGGAGAGAACAGAGGGATTGTAGGAGGCGGGTTGGAGAAGAGCAGGAGGGGCTATGGAAGGGCATCAGGAGAAGCCCGTGTTGCCCGCACCAGGAGAATCTGAGAGGGTTCACAGGAAGGAGGTAACACAGGGAAGGAATGTTTCAGAGTATGAGAAATGCCTAGATACATGGGATCTCCAACCATTTGCCTAATTTTTTACAGTGAGATCAGTGATAATTGAGAGATCAAAAGTGCCATGTTGAGACCACTGCAAGCCACTGTCAAGTTTGTATGTAGCCCAAGCAGTATTACAGAAAAAAGTGAAACATTTTGGTTTAAGGTCAGGATAGAACTTTAGAGGTTTGAGATTAGTCAAAAGGCAGTTTAGAGGTGAAAAAGAGGGAATGTGTGATTCTGGAGATAAAAGGCTGCTTAAAGGTGAGCAAGAGAGAATCTGTGACTAAGTGGTGCCCATATCAAAAACTAGAAATAGGAAAAGAAATGAGATTAAGGGGAGAATGTAGGAGGAAGAAGAAGAAAGTCAGACCAGCCAGAAAAAAAATGGTGATCTAGGCCTCTGGGAGAGCACTGGATGGGCGAGCTTGGTTCACAGAACTATTAAAAATGGTCCAGCCCACAGCAGGGCAATGGACCAGCCTGGCTCGTCAAGGCTGACGTCAAGAGATTACCTGGACTCTCCCTGTATGACTTTGATCAAAAGAGGACCTGGCCTCTGCACATGACCTTAACCAGCCAAGGGTTCTAGGCCCACAATAGAGTCCAGAGGGGTGAGGCTAGGGAATCAGCCAGAGCCCAGGCCTACAAGAGGGCACCCCCAAACACGAGGCACTGGACAGACAGGTGAGCCTGGCTGGGATCAGGGGAGCAAGGCCTCCACGTGTGAAACATGATAGTGTTATGGCTAGCCTTGGAAATTCTCTCAACAAAATTAAAGAGTAAACATCTGGCCTAAAGTTAAGACTCCCTGTGGGAGCAGCAACAGGAGGCAGCTCGCCCTGTGGCCTGAAGGTGAGGAATCCAATTGCTCCTCACAGCAGGCATGAGTCTGTATGACGTGGCATTTGAAAGTCTGTGACGTGGCAGTGTGTGTCTGTGACGTGGCAGTGTGTGTCTGTGACTTTCTGCCTTCTGCCTGTGGGAGCACATGAGGCTGTCTGACTTTCATGTGTAGATGGTCACTGAGAAGCCAAAACCCTAGGGAATGAGGCCAAGCAAAAATGTGGATTGCACCCATTTCTGGCTGCAAAACTCTCCTTTCTTTGAGCTGTTTTTGTGCCTTTTCTGGATCTTGTGAAAATTACTTTCCCGCCTAGAGACACTTCATGTTTTCTTGATTAAGGAGCATTAGTTTTACTGAAGAGGGTGCCTTTGGTTAGAAAGTTCAAAAGCCAGAAATATCAGCTGTCTGTCCCAGGATTTGCTCCCTTTGCTTCCAGCCCTGCCCATCTTTAGCACATGAAAGAGTCTGCAGGCATCTACTTAAACCCTTTTTTTTTTTTTAAGCTGGGGCTCTGTTTGAACCCGCCACCTTGCCACCTCAAGTATATGGGGCTGGCGCCCTACTCCTTTGAGCCACAGGTGTCGCCCAGGACTTAAACCCTTTAAGGAACTCAGAAAAGGGGCCAGTCATCCCCCTTTTTGAGTCCTCTCTCTTCCCTGTGGAACCTGAAGAGTTAAGGACAGATTCCTCTCGGATGTAAAACTCTGTTCTCTTTTTATTGTGTTACTTAATTTGTTTGGCTTTGGGTTGTATCAAAAATTACTTTGTATTGGTAGAGAATTTGGTATATGTAATGGCTAAACTTCCTCTAGGCTCACCTGTATGTCCCCTTATAAAGACAATGGTAACGGCCAGTGAGTGTTGCCAACAGTGAGAGTTTCAAACACTGACTACAGAGCCTTTGCTAATGTGTCTTTGTGTGTGTGTCTTTAAGTGTTTATGGTATCAGACGGGTTTGTAAGTAAATAAACACTTGTAAATAAAGTAAATAAGCACAAATTCTTTTCAAGTTTACATGATGTTAGAAAGTATTAGTAGATATAGAAAGTTTGAAATTGTTCATAAATGACATACCTTTTTATTTAGAACAGACTGTCCAGCAGGTTTATACTATCTCAACTAAATGGATTTAAGTCATAAATCTATTGCTTCTATATTTTAAATACTTGCTTAACTTGTCTATGATTATGTCTTTATAATATATATCAGGGTAGCACCTGTGGCTCAAAGGAGTAGGGCGCTGGCCCCATATGCCAGAGGTGGCGGGTTCAAACCCAGCCCTGGCCAAAAAAAGAAAGAAAGAAAGAAAGCTACTGTAGCTGGGTGGGCACCTGCGGCTCGAGTGGGGCACCTGCCCCATATACTGGAGGTGGCAGGTTCAAACCCGGCCCCCAAACTGCAATAAATAAATAAATAAATAAAACGATCTTTCAAAAAAGAAAAGAACATGCTTAAAAAAAAATAATAAAAAGATTATATCTTTAAATTTTAGCCTTTAGGCTGGGGTGAAGCCTAGGAAAAAAAACCACTGGCCCAAGTTTCTGGGCCCACCTGTGGTGCCCACCCTTCAGATACCACAGGTTTGAGACCAGCTTGAGCCAGAGTGAGACTTCATCTCTAAAAATAGCCAGGCATTATGGTGGGTGCCTGTAGTCCCAGCTATTTGGGAGACTGAGGCAAGAGAACCGCTTAAGCCCAGGAGTTTGAAGGGTGTCAAAGTGAGACTCTGTCTAAAAAAAAAAATGTCAGTTTCCACCAGATTCAGTAAACTTAAGCCATTTTGGTACCTTAAGAAAAGAGGAATTTGCCTAGTTCATACAGGTATTACAGTCTAACAAATCATGGGCTTGAGTAGCCTCTAGAGGCTCTTAAAAAAAAAAAAAAAAGGTCTAATGTGAGATTCCTTATTTAAAAAGTTCCAATAGGATAGAGAGTCACAGACACTCACTGGGAAGAAGGCCACGGGACATCAGAATCAGAGAGTGATGCAGCAACCAGCCACAGAATGCCAAGGACTGGCAACAGCCCCCCAGAAGCTGGAAGAGGTGAGGAAGGACTCTCCCTCAGAGCCTCTAGAGGGAATGTGGCCTTCCTGACATCTTGACTTTGGACTTCTAGCCATCAAAACTGGTGGAGTCCATTGTGAGGACCTAATAAATGCTGAGTGGGTGCCTAGCTCCACGTGGTGGCAGATGTGGAGGAGTTGAAACTGACTCGGAACTCCAGGATTTGCAGGGAAGAAGAGGCCATATGGACACAAAATGATGGGCGAGCACGATGTTAAATCTGATGAAATGTCAAAGTGAAAGGGAATGAGAGGTCAATGCTAGCTGTATTTACTAGGGCTAAATTCTAGGGAACAAGCAGGTCCTTAAAGGCTGACTCTCTGACTTGGTTCTGGGCCGGCCACATACTTTTCTTTCCTCACCCCCTACAGAAGTCATGAGTGCTGTGTCCAGAAGATTTCTAGTATCTCAATTTTGTAGAAGGATTTCACTCTTGGCCCACAGGGGAGTGAGTGGGACCATGTGACTAGTTATGACCAATGAGCAGAGTGGAGGGAAGGTCAGAGAAAAGACACATCCAGGAGGCATAAGATCTAAATTGGAGCCAGAGAAGTTAGAAGAAGTGAGAAATGGAGGGTCCGAAGTGGCAAGGATAGAGATGGGACCCCACTGAGGATCACAGGGGAGTTTTGTCATACTTGAAATGGGGCTCGAGTCAATTTCTTTAATGGGATCAAGGAAATGTGTGTTTGTGTGTGTGGAAATAAACACTTAAGACTATAATAATACTCTCAGAAAACTCAAGGTAAAAAAATAAAAAGTTCCAACAAAATCGTGTTTAAATAAAGGAGTTTAAAACCAAAACTAAAATAAAATAAAAAGTTCCAGCAGGCTAGGCATAGTGCCTAAAACTGTAATGATAGCACTCTAGGAGTCTGAGGCAACAGGATCCCTTGAGCCCAGGAGTTCAAAACCAGCCTGAGCAAGAGCAAGACCTCCATCTCTACTGACAATAGAAAAATAAGCCAGGCATTGTGGTGGGTACCTGTAATCCCAGCTACTTGGAAGGCTGAGGCAAGAGGATTACTTGAGCCCAGGAGTTTGAGGTTTTAGTGAGCTGTGATGAAGCCACTGCACTCCAACTTGGGCTACAAAGCAAGATGCTGTCTCAAAAACAAAACGAAAAACCAAAATGGTTCCAACAAAGTCAACGTAAAGGAAAGCCTGTAACTATTCTTGCTGTACTTCATACAAATACATAAGACTAAAACTTACGTTTCAAATAAATTGGACCTACTGTGTTTTACCTTTGGTAAAAATGAAAAACGAGAAATTATGTTTCAAGCCCCCCAAAACCTACACCACACCTGTTCTTAGATTATACCCTGTCCATTATTTGAGTTTTCATTATTTGCCTGCAATCTTTAACCTTCCTGATTTAATATCCTCCCCTCTCTGTGGGACACAGTCTCCTAGGAATGAGCTTTCCTTGTGATGTGGGATTTGATATAACAGACAACCATGAATTCCTGTTTTCTACAATGCTTTCTCCAAAAGATTTTAAAGAATGGAGGCAATGTAAAAGAAAATAAAAATGTGAAGACCCCCTCCATAAGACCCCCTGCTTATGCTATGCAAAAGGAAAGGTAAAGGCCTCAGGCACCTGTGAAAGCTGGCCTCATGATCTTTCATTAAGGAAGTTCCTTTCTGACCTCCCACAACCAAAGCCAAATTGTAATTCTACATCTGTGGGTTAAGTCTAGCTCTTAAACCCAAATTCTGTTCAACTCCACACTCACAATGAACTTTGTCATTACATGTGTGGAACAAAAGCAAGATAGGATTGAGCATTCTTCCCTTTTCTCAAGGATACCCACATAATTGATATTTCCTTCACTCTTTTTTCCTTCTAACATTTACTGTTCCTTACATAAAATGTAGATTTCCCTAGTTCTCACAAGAATGAAACCACTTTTTCTCACTACTCTCCTTTAAATACTGAAACTTCCAAATTCCCCTTTGGAAGAACAGCCACAGATTTGCCTGTGGTTCTGTGGTTTGTGTTTTTCCTGTGTGTGTCCACAACTTTGGCTTAATAAACCTCCATTGATTGAGATCTTTGTCTCAGTCACTTATTTTGGGTTGACAGACCTTCCAATCACTCATCTGTTTTGTAAGATTAACTGCCTCTTTTATTGTCCTGTACCCAACCTGGACCATGTGGTGCCTAAGACCCTGTTACACTTTCAGTGTGGAATGTTAAACATACTTTTCCCCAAAGAAAAAGACCATCATAACCAATCAGATCATCGTCACTATGCATTAAGCCTTACATATATGCTGAAATTCGACTAAGCTTCCCTAAGCTTTGTATCTAAGATTCCAAACTCTACACTTCGGAACTGTAAGAATAAAAATTTTTAAGCTGACTCTAAAAAAGGTTATAAAGATTTTAGTTACAGATTCAACTGAACCCTGAAGCAGATGATAAGCAATAGTTGCAAAACAAGTATGCTCATGACTATGTGTACCAGGAAACC
>CAUYPK010004496.1:0-44075 GCA_963574355.1 Loris lydekkerianus
TACCAGAGTCGGGCTCTGCACCCAGGCCACCCCACCCACGGGGCATGGAGTGAGTGTAGACCCGGTACCCAGAGTCAGGCTCTGCACCCAGGCCACCCCACCCACGGGGCACGGGGTGGGTGTAGACCCGGTACCAGAGTCAGGCTCTGCACCCAGGCCACCCCACCCACAGGGCATGGAGTGGGTGTAAACCCAATACCCAGAGTCAGGCTCTGCACACAGGCCACCCCATCCATGGGTCATGGGTGAGTGTAGACCTGGTACCCAGAGTCGGGCTCTGCACCCAGGCCACCCCACCCACGGGGCATGGAGTGGGTGTAGACCCGGTACCCAGAGTCAGGCTCTGCACCCAGGCCACCCCACCTGCTGGGCTTGGGGTTGGGAGGGTATAGACCAGGTACACAGCGTTTGGTTCTTGTTGCCAAGGCCGAATCAGAGAGAATGAAGAATAGGACCAGTGGTTTAACAAAAAAGCAAGGAAGTTCATCGATTTGCTGGCAAATGAGGAAGACAGTGGGGTAGTGTCACAAAGACTGCCATCCTGGCTCTCAGCTCTCTCTCGACAGGGCTTTTGAAAAGAGGGTTTTCAGTGTTTGGTCTCAGGTCTAGGTGACCAGTGTCACACATTCTGGCTTTAGGGCTATTGTTTAATCATACTTGTGGTTTCTGGTTACCTTATCTCAGTTGACAGTCTTGTAACCCCTGTCCAGACAATTCTGGTGAGCCATGGAATGCAGGTTTTAAGTCCCAAGATGGGAGGAGTTTTAAAGACAACTTGTAAACCATGTCCTTGCCCTTTTCCTGACCATTACCTCTGTTCCATATTCCCCACCATCAGCCTGGTCCGTTCACATCTATGGGAGAAAGGGTGATGTCATCATTAAGCTACTTCCTGCTGAATAGGGGTGACGATTTAGATGGAAGGTTTGTACTTGTTTGTGCCCCTGCTCTCCGTGGTTTGCCAAAGCTTCAGCACTAGATTTACAAAAATAAAGAATGCGACGAATTGCCAGGCAGAGAGGGAGGAAGGCAACAATCTCAAGTGTTGAGAAAAGGAATTTTACCCAGCGTGGTATCTAAGATACGGGTAGGACTGCGGGTCCTTACTGTCGCCTTGTATGTAACGTCTGATGCAGGGTTGGGTGGCAAAGAAACATGGGACTGAGTATAAAGCTGTCGTTCACAGCGATCAACTTAGCAGCAACACAGAGGAGCAAAGAGGCCATAGTTGGGGAAATCCCCCTAAAGGGCTGTCTCCCCATCTCCATAGGGCCCCTTCCGTGTCTCCACAAGTTACCGCTCAGGTCCTTGTTCTTTCCAGACTTTAAGCAACACCCTGTCTCCTGGGTTGGAAGGACGGAGGGATGCTTCCAACTGGGCTGGGGACCTGAAGGAGGCAAAGCTGTGCAGAGTGGTTAGAATTTATGTTTCACATATTGCTTTACTCTGTCTTTCCGCTTATGGTTATGCTACCTACTTAGCTTGGGTGCTAGGAAGACTCCCCCATACATTCTGTATTTCAGAGGGCCTCAACATAAGGCTGATTCTAGGGGCCACCCTTATCCAGAGGAGGGCTGTGGCAACACCTTATCCCCATTTAGATGGGTTTTCTTCATCAATTTTGTTAGGGTTTTCTTTCAGGTATGTTTTATTTTCTCCATATCTCCCAATGATGGAGCTTTCCGGATTGCATGTAATTCTTTCTAGATGTAGAGCTTGACTTACATCCTGAGCTACCTCAGATATAAAGGAGGGTCCATTCCACTATGTATGGAAGAGGGAATCCATACGTGGGTCAAATGCAGAAAGAAAGCTGTGTCTCTGCTTTTGTTCTCACTGTTGGCACATAAGAGGTTGGAGCATGGGTCACTGTTGGGTCACTGCCAGCCTGTCCTTGACCAGGTGATTGGCATCCACCATGTCTCAACCTTGCCTCTGTGGACTCCATGCCGT
This sequence comes from Loris lydekkerianus, assembly GCA_963574355.1. Classification (NCBI taxonomy): domain Eukaryota; kingdom Metazoa; phylum Chordata; class Mammalia; order Primates; family Lorisidae; genus Loris; species Loris lydekkerianus. Next base: position 1,954 of record CAUYPK010004496.1, read on the forward strand.
GGCCCCAGCCCCAACCCGGGCCACGACCCTGGCCCTGAGTGCCAGCCACAACCTCTATGGATGCCGCAGTAGCCACCAGTTCCAGGGCCCTGGAGCTATCAGCCATTTATTTTCCCACCATGTCCCTGCTAAGAGAAGTTAGGGGAGGACTTGAAAGAAGAGATTATCCCCACTCCTGACTCATAACCCAGAGGATGTAGGACTGAAGAATTAGTTCCAGACACACTTTCTATGAATCAAGGTCACTCCACCAGCATTGGTGATGTGGGGGAGCTGGAGGTGGGGGAGTAGGTTCATGACACTTGACCTGCTTAATTCCTCCTCAATTTTGTCCCAGGCCTTTTAGCCTCCTTAATATGAAATTTCATGAAAGACTGTGCATATGGGACCTTGCCCCATTTACCTGACCCTTGACACACAATAACATAAGGTTTCATTGAACTGCCACGTGTTATCACATTCCAACACATGCATGAGTCAAGCAGTAATAGGCTTATAACTATTAATATAAATTGCCCGTTCAGCCAAAATTTTCCCAAACGAGTTTTAGTGGAATAGAAATGGAGGCTCCCATGTTGAAACAAAACTCACAAACAACAACGACCGACACAGCTGGTAGTGCAGGGAATTCCCAACACAAACAGCCTTGATACCGAGGCCTACGAACAAACGGGAACGGCACAGAGAGAGCCAAGCTATCCTAACCTAAAAGGGGATAAGCCCACAGGGTCCTCAACCATGACTTCCACAGCTACAGCCTGCAAATGCCCTGCCGCAGGGCCGAAAGGTTCAGAACCTTCCCCAAATCGGAGGCACAAGGGTCAGAGAGTGCTCCTTGGAGGACTCGCGTTGGGCGTTTCCCACGCAGGGTCTGGCTGCTCTTCCCAAATCCGTTCTCTCTTCTTCAGTGGGGTTGTGGCTATGAGGAGTTGCATCCAGTTCGGGGAGGGAGACACGGGAGTTCCCTGGAGTCAAACAGACTGCAGCAACTGGGGTGGCCCCTCACTCTCTCACCTCAGAAAGAGGGTCCTCCCACCAGTGCAGACCCTGAATCCACCTGGGGATTCAGCCACGGCAGTCATCGATCGTGGGGTGCCTTCCTCCAGGGTGCTGACAGGCCCAGGCAGGGTGCCACATTTGTGACTGAAAGTTCAGTACTCGTCCCGGAGGTGGAATCAGTGAGAATGAAGAACAAACAAGTGGTTTGAGGGGAAGAGAAGTCCATTATGTTCACTCATGTTCATTAATTTGATGAAGTTCTCTTTCCTTTCCTCAAACCACTGGTCCTGTTCTTTGTTCTCACAGATTCGGCCTCAGGGACAAGCACCCAACTTTCAGGAACAGGCCTGGCTTTTCACCCTTCTGAGAAAAGAACTCCACCTACCCACAAAAGCCACTTCCTCAGAAGTACTGAGCCGCTGTCCTGCTCCTACGGGGGTGTTGGGGGTGAGGCAGGGGTGGTAAGGGCTGAACAGAGTTGGGGGCACCAAGCCCACCTCCAGGTTTCTTATCATCAGTCAGGAACTGTATGCTAAAAAGAAGAAAAGCTGCGTTTATGGCCGTCTCTTTAATCATTTCTCTATTGTTGGACACATATGACTTCTGAAGACACAGGGGACATGTTCACAGACACAGACCCACCTTGCATTAGATTCCTTCCTCTCAATTATCCTTCACAGATGGAAGTTGATAAGAGACTGTGTTTGCATTTTAAACCATCAGCAATGAGATTACGAAGAGAGGCGATAGAGGGTCAAGGAATCAGAATCCTTCTTTCCCCACAAGGTCCTCCTTTGTCTATTGTTTGGAAAAATCACACATATACATTGAGAAAGGAAGCTCCTTGTTTCTCTGCACTGAGCTCTGCTGGACAATGGAACTGCCGAGTTGTCTATTCTGTCCCTGGATCCTGACCAGCCTCATGGCAGAATCACACTTTGGAAATGGAAGTTTCTCTTCTTCCCAGGAGATGTGGGCACAGACTCCAAGGAATGTCCTCGATTCAGGAAATCACCTACCACTGGTGACCCTGGGGCAAATGGAGCGGAAGCACCTAGCCCTAGGTCAGGAAGCTCCTCACCCAGGACGGAGCCCTCTCCAGCCCCTCCCCAGAAGTTTCCAGAAGTTTCCAGAAGTGGTGAGAGGTGGGGGACGGGTGGCCACTCACCCTCCAGACTGGCAGTGCCTTTCCCTCCATTCGTCCAGGAAGCAGTGGCCTTGTTGTTGCCTGGTGAAGATTTCTAAATTGAATCAGAGAACAAGCCTCTGGGCCAGCAGCCCTCTCCCTCAGGGTGGGATCACCGCTCCCGCACCCCAACAGCTGGAATTAATCCAGAGGTAAATGCCTTCTCTCTCTGAAGTGGAGCGGACATGATTCTTGGTTACACTGGCCATCAATATTCAACAGATACCACAAGAACCAAAATTATTATGAAATACTGTTCAATAATTGAAGATGTGATGGTTTAAAATGTGGCTGAGCTGGTTCACCTCAGGGCGCCAAGAAAGCGAATTTGAATATCACAGTATGACCTCAAGCATGTAAAATAGTACCCACACGCACAGAAACAAGATGGGGTATAAGAGAAGGGTGGTTACAGGTGGTGGTGAGGGCTGAGGCTTCCAGAGACGGGTGCTGTGTTCTTCAGTACATGGCACCCTCTCCCCTTCTCCCTTCTAGATTGTTCTGAGCTGTTTCCTCTCACCCTCCAGCCAGCGGGCCAGTCACCTGCAGGCCCTGCTCTCAGAGGGCTGAGCAAAAATTACCAGAGGACTAGAAGGCTCTGAGGCCTGAGACCCTGGTCTCTAATGCGCCCAGCAGTGCTGATGGTGGCCCAAATGTGGGCTAAGGCTTAGAGCACTAAGCCCTCCCTGGCTGGGCCATCCTCCAGAGAGTCCTCTATTTCAATTCAGTTTGCCTCCCCAACCCTGCTGTAAAGTTTCCTTAAAGGTCTGCAGGACAAGAAGCTTGGCCCCTCCTCTCCCGCCCAGCCCCGCCGCTTCCTGCTTTCCAGTCTGGACATTTCTAACCTCTTCACGAATTTGCCTCCATCTGTTTTTTCATGAGCATTAGTTACGATAACTAAATGCTGCTGAGTAAACCAGTTCAAAACTATTTAATGCTTGAGAGAGGGAGAAATATGCTGCTCAGAGGACCTGAGAACTTTGAGAGTCATCCAATCAGCAGCTGCTCTGGGCCTTTCCTGGAGGCTGCTGACTGCAGCCCACATCAGCCCTTGGAGGAACCTGCAGTTTTCACCCCCCACTGGGCAATGTCACCAAGGAAGTACCCAAAGAACACAGCGCCCATCTGCGGAAGCCTCACCCCTCACCACCACCTGCAACCACCCTTCTCTTACACCCCATCTTGTTTCTCTGTGTATATATAATATTTTATGTACTTGAGATCATACTGTGTCATTCAAATTCAATTTCTTGGCACTTTTACTGAATAAGTTTTGAATCATCATTAAACATTCCTGAAAAAAGTTTTGTGGCTGTTTCTACTGCCTGCATTTATGGGGATCTCTTTAATCACTTCCCTATTGTTGTTCTGCAGAACCTCTGAAAACACAGAGGGATGTGATCACAGACACAGACCCACCCTACATTGAATTCCTTCCTCTCAATTATCCACCAGAGACAGAAGCAGAAGGAGACCATGTTTGCTTTTGTCCGCTGGCTCACGCCTTCCTTCAGCAAACTACCCAGTGCAAACCCTTGTGCAGGGTACGTGGGGAGAGACAGTGGCCCAAAGACAGACAAGAGGCTAAGGACCAATCAGTGCAGTCAAGCCGGGCGTGCGCCTGTTGGGGGGAGGGGGGCAATGCTGCTTACTGTAGAAGCCAAGTGGCGCCCTGACATGCAGCCCTGTCCTGCAAAAGATGACGCTGCTGGCATCTGGCTCCCGGAAGGAAGGGGCCTCACATCCTTCAAGGACAGAGAAGAGTGAGCCAGACTCTGCTGAGCAATTATTTTTAGGAGGCTGTGCACTCAGCAGCTAAGCCATCTGAGGGGAGGTGACAGAAATGAGCTGGAAGCAGCCTCGCCATCCTCGCAGAGCCCCTGCCTCCAGCTCCCTGTTTGCATCTCCAGTGCCTCCTGGGAGTGGCACCCAGGGAGCCCCCAAAGAGCACAGCGGCCATTTCCGGAAGGCCCAACTTCAGCTCACCAAACAGAAATGCAACCCTTTCCCTGCCCTCCATCATGGGGCCTTCCAGCCATGCTCCCCTTGTACAGAAATGTGTCACCCAGCGAGTGGAGCACCTGGCCCCTGACCCCTGCTCCTCCAAGTCAGCAGGCCTGTTGTGACTCCTCTCCCCTGGACCCTACCCCCACCCCCAGTCCAGGCCTGGCTACCTTCTGATCTCACTGGGTTTCCCAGAAATGCCTGCAGACAGGTGGGGACCTCACAAGCACAAAGCCTCTGCTCCCCTCTGGGAGGCCTTCTGTGTGGCTGAGGAGCCTAAGCCCCAGATCCAGGCGGGGCCACATTTGGTTGCAGTCCTTTGAATCCGGGGATAGGATCAGCCTGTTTGAGCCTCAGGCATCTCCTCTGTGCTCTAGAGATCAGGCTGCCGGCCTCCCTGCCCACCTGTTACAAAGATGGCCAATGAAGAACTTAGCACGATGTTTAGGAAGTGCTCGGTAAGCAGTCCTAATTTTGGTGTCATTGGTACTGTTCCTCAGCAGGCTTCCAGGCCTGCCTGCTGCTCCCTGAGCCCCTTTCAGTCTTCCCAGCTTGTCCCACCAGCTGCAAGAGAAACGTGAGCTGCTGTCCACCCTCTGCCAAGGACAGGGCTGGGTGGGACACTTGGTTTACATCAGAGGAGGAAGGATAACTTGATACTAGTAAATATACCTCTGTAGTATAGTAACTTAATTATGAAAGCCATAATCACGCATGAGTGCTGGGAAATAGTCAGTAAAACCTCCTTCGTTTCTCTCTCTCTGACCATCACATTACTCCAAATTGTATTTGAAGTTCTAGTTGCTGTATGAAGACACAAAAAACAAAAGTTAATAATGCTCTAAATTAAAGATGCAAAATAAGCATTGCTTGCATATATATGATACTATCCCCAGAAAATGTCAGAGAATCAACTGAAATTCTTTTAGAATTAATGAGAGGTGACCCATACACCACAAACGTGAGAAACAGAACAGCTTTGCATCCTACCGGCACGGCGTGGATGTGGGCTAGGAGCGCCGTTCTCTGCAGCACCCGTGTGTTTAGAACATTAATGAGATACACACGGAAGAAAATAAAAAACGGAAAATGTAGTGAGACACTTGAGGCTCGGCACCTGTAGCTCAGCAACTAGGGCGCCAGCCACATACACTGGAGCTGGTGGCTTGGAATCCAGCCCAGGCCTGCCAAACAGCAAGGACAACTACAACAACAATAACAAAAAATAGCCGGGCATTGTGGTGGGCGCCTGTACTCCCAGCTACTTGGGAGGCTGAGGCAAGAGATTCTCTTAAGTGCAAGAGTTTGAGGTTGCTGTGAGCTCTGACATCACGGCACTCCACTGAGGGTAACACCGTGAGACTCTGTCTCAAAAAATAAATCAAAAACAGAATAACACTTGACTAAGAGGAGCAATGTGTCATATTCCTGATGGGACGCTTGATATCGTAAAGAAATTAATTCTCAAGTTGATTCTGAGCTTAACACAAGCCAAACAGAACCCTAGACTGACACTTCATCTTGATCAAGTAATTCCATAGTTCAGTCTGAAGACTAAATGTGTACAAATAACTTTTTAAGAGCAAACTAAAAAATGCTACTAAATTATGAAACTTAAAAAGGAAAAAACTCATCATGTTTCTTACACAAGAAAAGTCAAGTTAACAGAACTAAAAACACAAACCAGACACAGACCAAATACATATAAGACATACTACACCACACAAACAAAGTCATCACGAATCGATGAGTAAAGAATAGATTATTCCATAAGGGGGTGTGATAACTGACTATTTGGGGGATAAAATTAGATCCTCACCCACACCATCGAAAAAATAAGTCCTAAATGCCCTTTAAAATAAGCCCACCAACGTTAGGAAAAGTGTTTCTTTTCCTAATTTGATTTATAGTTCTACTGTGAAAAAATATTTCTGTGTTAGAAAAAATAAGTGAAGGAATATTGGTAGCAAATAAAGACAAAAGGTTAATATCTCTAATTAACAAGGAACCAGCAGGAGCTGGGCAAGGGCATTAATACTAACTGGTGGCAGAGGGTGTTAACTGCTGCACTGGCAGGGCTGCAGGGGAGCTGCTAACGTGACTGTGAACAGCCAGCTTTTCTAGAAAGGGATACAGCAATTGGTGTCAAGAGCATTAGACAAGCTTATACCTTTTGACTCAGTAATTCCATTCTGGAAGTGCACCCTAAGGAAAGCTGAGATGAGGACGGAGGGCTACGCACCCACATTGTTGATTTCTGTGTTATCTGTAACACAGAAACACGGCGGCCAAACTAGTCTTCAAGGAGAATGTTTCAGTCAAGCCTGGTCCATCCGCTAGGGCAGTGACCCGCAGGAACTGTACTAAAGGGCCGCTGCATTAGGAAGGTTGCGCTAAGGTGATATACTATTTTTAAAGTCACTTAAACTTTTGTATAAAACATTCTCGCTGAAATGTGAAAATGCTTACGATACAATTTTAAGCAGAACAGGGTATAAAAGTGTACAATGGTGACACTTGATGAAGGAACGCTGGGGAGAGTGTGGGAATGAATGACGTTTATGAATGATGTGCGGGGCCCTCAAACAGGACTGGGAAGACAGCATTTTCTTCTTCCTCTTCTTTCTATTTCTTTCTACTTTCAAATTTTTTCAGAAATAAGCATATGCTGCTTTATCATAACAAACAAAGAATAAAAAGTGATCAAGACCAGAAGATTATATAGATAATGACTGGCGGGGCTTCTGTGTGCGTTTGGGGGTGCACATACCACGGCACTTGGACTTTCAGGGTGATGAGCAAGACTCTACTGGACAGCACATGAGGAACAGAATGGAAGTTTCCACTGTTAGCCCTGCCACATGCAGGGAAAGTGTTCCTGCCCCAGATACTGAAAAGAAAGAGGAGAGGACTGCAGGTGACAGTGTCAGGGTGGAAGCAAAGGGCCTCAGGACCCCAGCCTCAGCATTTGTGCACTTTAGGATTCTTAGTTACTTACACAGGTGGGGACAGGGACATGGAAGGGCTCCAGGCTCCAGGACTCAATCTATACAGTGTGAGTCATGATGGGAGAAGAGCTCCAAGGGTTGTACAAACCGTCGCTGAAGGATGTGGTGGCTCCATGTGAAATGGAGACCATAGTTCATACTAGCAACTCTCAGCAGGGTGGTAGGTGTGAGTTCCAGGGAGCCCCGGAGGGCGGAGCGCATGAGACACACAATGGCTGTGTTACTGGATGGCTCCGGGGTCCACGCTGGACTGCCTGCAAGGGCCACCTCCGTGAGTTGTGAGGCAGATGCAGATTTAGGAGCCTGGCCCTAAGCATGCAGCATCAAATAAAGGGAACTGAGGGCATCCTCTGACTAAATGAGGTGAATTAAACACGTATGTTCAACTCCAACCACTGCCTTATAACCAAGTCCAAGTAGCTAAGGAAGTATTAGGATTTAAAAACAAAAAAGGAAAATTGGCCTGGAACCCCAATCAGTGTGGCAGCCACACCAAGACCTGCGTGACCACTCGTTACAAACACAGGAGATCCCTGACACCATGGAAGGTGAGAGGGGGTCTGTCTCCACAGCAGGCCAGGGTGCTCATCAGAGGTCCCAAACTGCCCAGTGGAATGACCCCATGAGTGGAGTCCCCTGTCCTGGCTGCCACGTGCCCACAGGCCCTTCCGTCTCAGCTTTCTGTCCCATGGGTTCCCTCCTTCCTCACCCTTCCGCTGCCCCCTCTCCCTCTCAGCACTTGTCTCCTCGTGACTTTTATGGTCCCTGTCGGCCCCAGAGTGCAGGTTCCAGAGGGCAGAGCATGGCGGTGCTGCGTCCCCGCTATCCGTGGGAGGGGGACACAGGAGCGCTCCTTGAATAGAAACGTTCTAGTTTCCTTCCCTCCCCACCCTCAGACTCCAGCCAGAGAACTGCTGGCTGGGAAAGACTGGGAGAAATTGGCGCTGGCAGCAGGGCTGAGCGGCCATTGCCCCCCAAGCAGAAGGCTACGCCAGCCAAGGATTTCTCATGCTAACTCAGTCTGGGGTGGTGCTTCTCTGGAGGGGGCTGGCAGGAGCCTGTGCCATTGGGGGTCTCCACCTGCGGACGGCTGGGGCCTTGGGAGGATCCTCCCCTAGATCTCTGAGCTGTTTCTCTCTCCCCACCAGAGCCACTCTCACTCCCTGACTCAATGCCTCTCTCCTCCCTCCGCTAATGCACAGCAGAATACAACAAATCCACTCTTTGCCCAGCTACCACTTTCCAGGTCTCCCATGCTTCACTCCCATTTCTTAAAAAAAAAAAAAAAAAAAAAAAAATGTTTTTCTTTTGATTCACTATCACCCTGCCTGTCTTTGGTGACATCCACTGGGCGCATTGATGTTGTGCCCTGTGAAATACGTACTGAGGGCTTCCCAAGTGTGAGCATGTGACCAGATCCAACTCGTTTCAGGAGAAGTAGGGCAGTACAGAGAGGCTATTTTTAACTCCACATTCTGGTGACTTGGTGATCTGCCTGTCTCCTGCCCTCCTGCTCAGTGTCGATGCTCAAGGACAGCTGCATTCCCAGGTTCAGGGTCACTTGTGCCCAGCCGAGCCCGGAACGGCCCCAGGGAGCTCGGTGGGGGCTGTTTTCTCCACAGCGGGGTAAAGACTGTAGGGTCTAAGCAGCTTCCAGGAGGCTGGGGAGCAGAGATTCTGAGAGAAGGCACGATGGTTGCTGACCCTGGACACTGTCGCTGCGGCTGTGGCTACAGAACATCTGCCGCCCCAGCAAGTCTCTGCTCCCCCTCTTGTCTACCACGGAGCCCCAGATGTGACCTCAGGACAACATGCTCACTTTGGGCTGCCCTGAAGGACCCATAGGCACTGTGCAGTGAGCAGGGGACTGTCCTGAGGAGGGGAGGACAGATGGATATGGAGCAGGACAGCCCAGTCACTCTGATATCCCTCCTCACACAGGCCCCCATGGCAGCCACCTACCCCCACTCTTCTTTACCCACTGCCCTGTCTGGTTACCTGGTCGGTTTCTTTATTAACTGTCTCCTCCTACCAGAAGTCAGTTCTGAAAAGGCAAGGTCGTGTTTCTGTTTACTGCACCCCAGCTGCTAGAATCACCCTTGGCATATAGTAGGCACTGAATAAATGTCTGCAGGGAGGAAGAAGAACAGAAAAGGGGAAGAGGAAGGAGAGGGAGGGAGAGAAGAGGGAGGCAGGGAGGGAGGGAAGGAGGAGGTCGCTTGCTGGTTTCTCCTTGTGTGGCACCACCCACCCTGGGAGCAGCTGGAAGATCACCACTCTGTCCCTGCAAGGTGACAGGGACCATCCCTCCTCGAGGTCAGCCTCAGCCCCAGCCTCCCTGGCCCTCTGCCCTCTGTCTGGCGTCCTGACCAAGGTCTCCCTAGGGCACACGCCTGTTGAGCGAGCACAGAGCAGAAGCAGGTTCGGCCCTTTAGCGTGAACAGCCAGGCAACCCCAGAGTTCCTTCTCCTTCCTGGTGGGGGAGAAGACAGGGAAGGACCCTGTCCCCCAAACTCAGCTCATGTTAACAGGCTGGGCTGCTGTGGCCATTCTCAGTTCCAAGCTCCAGCCCCTGCTCCCTGCATGGGGTGATGCTCCAGGAGCACAGGGCGGCTCTTCTCTGGTCGAAGCAAAGTGGACAGCACAGAGAAAGCCTGTCCCCACCAAGGAGCCTGGGTCTGTCCCTGCCATGGGCACCTCCCTCCCAGGGGCTGCATATCCGCTTGTCAGACCCCTCTTTGTGCTCTATCTATTCAAAACCAAGTGTCCAAATGATGACTCCCTTTGGGATTTTCTGTAGAACAAAGACAATTTTCACTCAGGCGCTTTTCTCCCACTCCTGGACTCCTTCCACCTTTTGTGAGCTGAGCCCCCTCCTGAAATGAGACTTGTGTGCCCCGGATGGCAACTGCTCTACTAATGCGTGTGTGTCCGCCCCATGCAGGACACCTGCTTTTCTGGGACAATTGCCATCTGCAATCAGGCGATTTCCTCATTGTGTGCCTATTTCCGGACACAGAAGGGGAGGAGTGGACAAGAAGCAGGCCTCCCTCCACATCCTCCGGCACCTGATGAGGACCCTCACTCCTGCTCAGTTTCACCAACTTTCTACTCGATGCCATGAGCTGGTCAGATGCTGAGGCCCAGCACACCAGGCCCTGACAGGCACCCTCGGGCCACCCTCCAGGGGCCTCGGATGTGAGCTCTCTCCTGGCAGCCCAGTGGCCGCAGTGAGTCCAGAGTCCCTGATTGTCCCCACACCACCCGAGTGTCAGCATCTCCCCGCCACCCCCTGTGCAGCTTTCAGGGACAAAAAGGGAAGGAGGACGCCTTTTCTGTAACCATCAGTACCTGGCCCCCTGGCTCACAGCAGGCTGAGGCCGTTCTTGGACAGCAGCTGAAGGGGTGGAGACAGGGTTCTGGAGATACGGACAGGAGCCCAAGGCCAAGACTTTCCCCAGTGACGACTCCATGAAGATTTCACCATTTACAACACTTTTGTTGTTTACTATGAGCAGGCAAAACATGAAACAGCCCGCAAGAAGCCGGGAGCTCAAAATTTAGATCTAACCAAGTCTTTCCACCTGGGTCTGATCCGGAGCTGGAAGGAAGACTGCCGAGGATGAGGGTGAGGGCTGCTCTGGAGAAGGCGGCAGCTGCCCAGAGTGGGTGAGGATGGAGAAGGGTCGAGTCTGAAGGGGATGTGCCGGGATACAGCCCTGGGCGGAAGCCGGGGCTGCAGTGCTGAGGTGAGAAGGGGGGCTCTTCTGCTCCCCAGATAAAGCACACTTCAGGGAGAGGCATGACATTTCTAACAGCAAATATTTGGAAAACAGAGAATTTCAATTCTGCTCAGAATCCTGCTGTTTCATAATACAGTACAATATTTTCACATAAGACATTGGTTTGGGGTGATTTGTTTCAAAAACATCAAATTTGTTAATTTTGTATAAATTGTCTTTAGGAGCCATTGTACAAATGGTGCCATGTTTCGAATAATCTGGTATCTAAATGCAAAGACAATTGAATAAAATCAGAGAAAACAGAGGGCGGTACATGGGAACGTCACGGGGGGCAGTCTGTCCTTGGTTCTTGGAATCGACCCCTGTTCCTCCACCATCACCACGTTGTTTCAATGACCATAGATTGCCCGTTCCCTACACTGAGGTCCAGGCTCAGGTCAGGAAACCACTCTTACCGGTTTCCAGCCCAGTGTTCATTTCAGATGCAAATGTCATGACTGTCTCTACCTCCCAGTTTACACTTCTGAGACCCCTCTCCTCTTAGGACACAGTTAGGAGAACTTGAAAGGTCTTTGTGTCTGTTTGCCCCACAAGGACCTTTTCAGTGAGACAAGGACCCTGACTGCCCACTGTGTTACCTTCCGCACCTGCCACGTTTGACGTGTTCATTAAATATCAGTTAAATGGCTGAAGGAAAAAGCAAAGGAATCCCTCAGGTTTCTGGGTGCCCAGTCCCTGCTGGATGAAGAAGTCTGCCTTATCTGCCCAGTATGTTCATGTGTAGTGAGTTCCCATGTAGCGCTTGGCAGTTAAAAATGCCCCTTATCTGGCTCGGCGTCTGTACTCAGTGGTTAGGGTGCTGGCCACATACACCGGGGCTGGTGGGTTCAAACCCAGCCTGGGCTTGCTAAATAATGACAACTGCAACAAAAAAATATCTGGGCATTGTGGTGGGCACCTGTAGTCCCAGCTACTTGAGAGGCTGAGGCAAGAGAATTGCTTAAGCCCAAGAGTCTGAGGTTGCTGTGAGCTATGATGCCACAGCTCTCTACTGAGGGTGACAGTGAGACTCTATCTAAAAAAAAAAAAAAAAAATGCCCTTTGTTTAAAGCTCCAGCTTGGTGTCCACTGACAATGCCCAATGCCATGTGTTTCCCATGGAACTTCCAGAGCGAGTTTAGAGAGTTGTATAAGTATTTTCCTCACCACCCCCCCCTCAAATTTGCTGGTTAGTCTCACACAGTTTAAGGAATTATTTGAATTCAAACAAAATGATAAACAACTCCTATGTTTAATTCATCCTTGAAAAACAAATTCTAAATTTCACCAGGAAATGTATTTCTCTTCCAGTTCAGAGCGGAGAGCTGGCGAGAAGCAAAAAGGCTGCAATTTACCAACACTCCATTTTTATTTAACAAACGTTACACAGACGAAGCAGTATTGTAACAGATAGAAATGAACGCTACTATTACTTACACAGGTTAACAATAGAAAGATATTACTACCAGAAATCTGCAGAACATCTAAAAGAAATAAAAACGGTTTTATATCTTGGAAGCCCACGTTTGAATAATAGCAGCATTTTGAAGTGTAGGTTAAATGCACCAACCGCCTTCACGTTTATGAGAGAGAAGGGAATGAAATTCAGCAGAAATGTGTGTTCAAAAAACGCACAGTTAAGGCTTTGGAGTGGTGCCTATGGCTCAGTGAGTAGGGCGCTGGCCCCATATACCGAGGGTGGTAGGTTCAAACCCAGCCCTGGCCAAACTGCAACAAAAAAAAAAAAATAGCCGGGCATTGTGGCGGGCACCTGTAGTCCCAGCTACTCAGGAAGCTGAGGCAAGAGAATCACCTAAGCCCAAGAGCTGGAGGTTGCTGTGAGCTGTGATGCCACAGCACTCTACTGAGGGCAGCAAAGTAAGACTCTGTCTCTACCAGAAAAAGAAAAAAAAGGTTTCAAGGTATAGTATGCTGTCATCAAAACAATTTAAGGATACTCTATAGGTCACTATGAAAGTTTTGAGACAGACCGCATGATGGTCCATTAGTTCACTTTCAAGAAACACGATCAACAGCATCCTTTCTGAGTCCCCTGAGCAGCTCTCAGCTTGCTCTGTTTAACGGTGCTGCTGGGAGGCCTTCATTTGCGTCTCTCTGTGTGGATTTTACATTTCTTGATTTTTATATTTCTCAAAACTTTCATAATGACCCACATAATCTAAATGCTTTTGATAGGCAAGGTTTCGAGCAATATTTCTTAGTATATTGTGACTGAATTAGTTATGGAGGAAAAACTTCACATGTGCTGGGGGGTTCCTCCTCACAAATGTCACAAGTGTTTCCTGTCAAAAACATAAAAGCCACTCTCTGCCTCAGTTACACGGTGCCACGGCAAGAACCCACCAGCAGCAAGGGCCGGCAAAGCCCAGCAGGTGACCCCAGCCCTCAGCTCCAGGGTCCTGGCATTCTTCTTGCTGGCTGTGTCCTCCAGATCTCATGGCTATTGGTATGTTCAGGTCTTGCTGGATTGATATAGTGAGACATTCATGTGTCATCACCAAAAAGAGAAACAAACCACACAACAAAGAGAGACTGAAGAAGAAGACTCATGAGTGACGGCTACCGTACGCTGAGTTAGTGCCCCCAGTGATACTGGGTGCCAGTTCCTGTGACCTGTAAATATTACCTCACATGAAAAAAGCATATTTGCAAGAATGTGATTAAATTAAGGGTTTGGAGATGGGGAGATTCTCCAGGATTGCCCTGGTCATGCTGTCAAATGCAATCTCAAAAGACCTTATGAAGGAGAGCCAGAGGGAGTGCAGAAGAGAAGGTGATGTGACCCCAGAGGCAGAGACTGAAGTGCTGGGTCACAAGCCAAGGATGGTAGCAGCCCTGGAAGATGGAGGTAGCAAGGGAAGGGCCTCCCTTCTGCCTCGGGAGGGAGCGCTGCCTGCCCTCACCTTGATTTGGGGCCAGCGAAACTGATTTTGGACTTCTGGCCTCCAAAACTGTGAGAGACTGCGTGTGTGTTGCTTTCAGCCACCAAGTTTATGATTACCGGTTATGGCAGCCACAGGAAGCAAATACAGCTGTGCACCCCAGGCAGGACTCTTAGGTGACAATGGAGGGAAATCACTTTGGGCTACTTTGGTGGGAAACTCGGGGGACATCTACGGGAGTGCTGTGGGAACCTGAGCTGTTCACAGGGCAAGGCAAGGCATCCGGCAGACGTTCCCAGAGATGCTGTCCCTGCGGGTTCTGCGTGGGAATGACAAGCTCCATCGTGCCTTTCCTCTCAAGCATGTCCCATGTGCAGGCACCACGCAAAGCCCTCCACGGACCTTTTATTCCCCACAAAAGTCTGGACTGGCCAAGCTGATCCACTCATCCGAGGGACCATAGTTACTGGCTGAAGAAATCCCAGGGCTCTGTTTTTACTGCGTGGGAGGTTTTTCCACTGCATCAGGTGGCCGGCACTTTCAGACGCAAGTGGGATCTGCTTAACACTGAGCATCCAGATGCAGAAACGGTGAGCAGAGAGTGCATGGAATTCTCACGGCCCAGAAAACACGGACGACAGCCTTGGACTTCAGGAGCTTTTAGCATCCTGTGACTCATTCGTTCAAGACCTTATCCTGGGTCTCCAGCCTCCGTGTCCCTGGGTATGTTAGGAAGCACCTCTGAAGGCTGAGCTGGATCTATAGTTTAAACCCTTAGTTTCACATGTGTCTCTTCCCTCTATTAACAAACAAATTTCACTCTAGAAAAGCAAACTACTACATTTAATACTGATACTGAGAGTTAACATTCTGGTGCACTGGCTTTTTAGTAGATCTCACCAACAGTGAAACTAACAGTTCCCTACCGTCTCCCCAGCTAACCTTCCCCGTCCCTGCCCCCTGCAAGTCAGCAGCCCACGGTGTATGAATCACCCCACCAACGGTTTATGCCGCTGCACCGCTGCAAACTAAACAAATTCTTTCCACGTTAGGCTTAGGGTTAAAAAAAGAAGTTCTGTTCTAAGGAAGACATGATTTTGAAAGCGGCACTAGAAAGAAAATAAAAAGGAAATGAGGTCTCGGCTGACCATTCGCTTGCATGGGCCACACTTCCTTCCTCCGTGACTGCTGACTGCTGCCTCCAAGTCAGGGCTTTCCACAGACAGCGGCGGGCCCAGCGTGGGGGGCAAGGAGTAACAGACCTGGCCAGAGTGTGGCCAAGGACAGAAATTCACCGCCCTGCAGAAAAGCCTCGTCCCACAAGGAGCTCTGACTCCTGAACTAAAATGTCTCTTTGGAGGGGGCTGAGGCTGGGGCATGTAAAACAAAAAATTATTCTGAGACACTTTTCAAAACAGTATCTAATAGTTTCCTTGGGACCATTGCAGTAGACGTCGGAATTACCACCACAGAGGAGAGAGATCAGGCTTAACTCCAAATACAAGAACAAATAGGGACTGCAGCTGGCGGAGGGGGTCAGTGGATGGAAAATTACTAAGAGGAGACATGGGGGAGGGAATTCTTGTTAAAAGCAGGTGACCAGCTGTTGAGGGCAGCAGGTTCTCCCTAAACTGCCAGCGGGCTTCTTGCTACAACTGAGTAGTGTAGGCCGGAGAGGACAGGGACCAAGCCCAAGGGCTCAGAGGAGCCTTTGATTCTAGAAGTGATAAAGTGCCACCAAGGAGGGCATCTTCATCAGGGGCTCTGTGGGGTTTTTTCCCTCGTGTTCCTGTTTAAGGAGAACACCATCTTCCGCTCCTTCCTCGCCACTTCGTAAGTTGCTTTCTGCGGAGGAGGCTTTCAGCACACTTCACGCAGAACAGAGTGAGACACAGCGGAGGCCCAGAGTGCTAATGACCTGGCAGCCTTCAGACTGAGGTTTAGAAACAAGGCTGCGAGAAGGGCTCTGTTGGGGAAAGTGAAGGAGGCAGGTCCAGTTCCTGGCTGGAGTCTCTACCGCTTCTGTCCAGAACGCTCTTCTCTCCACTCAAACACGGGTCTGACGTCCCTTAGCAAAACGAAACTCCTGCATAGGCCGGGCGCAGTGGCTCATGCCTGTAATCCCAGCACTCTGGGAGGCCAAGGCGGCTGGCTCCCTTGAGTTCAGGAGTTCAAGATCAACCTGAGCAAGAACGAGACCCTGTCTCTACTAAAAATAGAAAAAAGTAGCTGGGTGTGGTGGCGGCAGGATCCTGTAGTCCCAGCTACTCAGGAGGTTGAAGCAGGAAGATCCCCAGAATCTAGGAGTTTGAGATTGATGTGAGCTAGGTTGATACCACGGCAAAAGTGTGAGACTTTGCCTCAAAAAACAAAAAACAAAACAAAAACCCTGCACAGTCCAACCCATCCTCCTTGGAAGGTAGGGCAGCATTTTGTCAGCACGTGCCCATGGGGCATTCTGGGTGGTCACTTCTGCCTCCCACATGCCCCCAACTCCCAGCACGATCCCATCCCACCCCCCTCGCCCTCCCCCCAGAGGACAGGCAGAGCTCAGCCCTGGCTTTCCTCCTGTCTCCAAGGCCCTTGCTCCAGGCTCCGTCCTGTGCACAGACGCCTCATGCAGCTGTCAGCTCTCCACTCACCTCCAGGCTTGTCCTGAGCCATAGGAAAGACATTTTAAATGCAGTGAGGAGCTTGGAGGAACCCTTTATTAGTAAAGGTGACAAAATTTGCAATGATGGAGACAGTTATTATAAGTTTAGCAAAATTCCACCTTAGAGTTGAAGAGTCACGATGGACTGGGCTGCACAGCATCCTCCCCAAACACTTGTCCATTGGAGTCTCAGAACATGACCTGATCTGGAAATAGTGTCTTTGCATATGTGATTAGTTGAGATGAGGTCACCCAGGATTAAGGGTAGGCCCTAAATCCAATGACAAGTGTCCTTTTAAGAAAGCTGCAGGATGACACAGGAATACAGAGAGGGCTCACCACATGACCAGGGAGACAGAGGTTGGTGTAAAGCAGGTAGAGGCTGAAGAACACCAGGGATTCCCGGCTGCCCACCCCGGGACAGGTTCTCTCTCTGGCGTCTGGAGGGAGCCACCCTGGCAACACCCTGATCTTGGATTCCTGGCCTCCAAAACTGTGAGAGAACAGTTGCTGTTGCTTCAGGACCCCCAGTGTGAGGTGACTTGTTAAGGCAGCTCAGGTGCTAACAGGGTGTAATCAGATGCTGGGCAGTACCCCATATATGCTTGGACGGTACCCCACATGTGCCTGGGAGGTACCCCACATATGCCTGGGTGATACCCCTACAAACACCTGGGCTGTACCCACATATACCTGGGATGGTACCTCCACAAACACCTGCGCTGTACCCCACAGCAGGGGTGACTCTTGACTTGACCTCATGTCACCACACAGCCCCCACCCACAGGAAGGGTCCCACTGCAGTGACTCCCACTCTTGAGCGTCAAGGGCATTTCCCAATTGGCCAGCCCAGAGGATCTTCCAGTCAGAAACAGTAAGGGTTTCAGTGACGGGAATTATAGGGTAGTGGAGATCCTTTCCTCTTGACTATCCAGTGCCTGGAAATTCTTTTGAAGCAGAAAATGTAAGTTTTGTAGCCTGAATGTTTATTTTTTTCTGATGTTAGCACGCCCCAGTCCCCACCTGCTGATGTGAAAGGTGGCACAGGTCACTCTGGGAAGGCCGTAGGGTCTGTGGTTCAGGGGAGCTGCTTCCCACCCACCCCCACCCCCACCCCCTGACCCCAGTCACAGCTCAGATATGTCTTTTGGTTGTTTTTAAGGAAAAGAATGGGGTCAGGGGACAAGGCAGGTCCACCCACAACCAGCCCAAGCCCCTAGATCAGCCGCCTCCCCTCTGCCAGCTGTGCCCACCTAGCTCTGTGCAAACACAGACCTGGGGGCATCCTTCTTCTCCTGAGCATGCACACAGAGAGGTGGGAGTTGAGGGGCCTGAGATTTTTCCTTTCAGAAACCCAATGAGCTCTAAATGCAGCTTTCCAGAAGCTTCTCTGCTGGTGCCTGCTAATCCCCTATTGTGAGCTGTTAATGGGGTGTTATTTTGCGTTTTTTTTTTCTTTAAATGGATAAAAGGAGCGGTCTATTTTTTGTTTTTTCTCCAAGTTATCTTTCAGCCTATTAAAAGGAATGATTGTGCATCACCTTGGTCTTCCTGGTTCATAGGCTGGTCAACAATTGACTCTGCTTTGTTAAGAGAGGGGGAACTTCTCCCCCTGGGCAGTCATGTTCAGGAGATGAGCCCCCATCAGAACCCACACTTCTTTCTTATCTCACATCTTTGGCTTCTGACTCATTGAAGTCGCCCAAGCAAAGTCCACAGCTGCGGCTGGACGGATGGCCAGTTACTTGCACTCACTAAACCGCTAAACCGAGTAACAGGGACGGCTTTGGTTTTGAGTTGGTGCCACCTCGGTGGACTCTGAATACCAAGCTAAAGCTTTTCTTTCTTTCTTCTTAATCTTTCAAAATTCCTTTGAGGCAAGTAAAAGTAAACATTTTTGCTCTCAACTCGGCAAGGAAATTCATGTTGTTGAAAAGGATTAGTGGGGGGGGGGGGAGGAAAGTCGCTGCGGTACTTTTTGTGCTCATTAAAAGGTCACAGAGCCCTCTGTGTTGCCTCCCGCTGAGGGTCTGTGCCCGAGAGTCTTTTTATCTCCATCCTCAAACTCTGCACGTCCAATCTGGTGACCAGAGAGCCCCATTTAGCGGCAGAGCACTTGAAAAGGAGGCTGGTGAGTAGAATAGACATTCAAACAGAATACAAATAAACACATTGACTACAGTGCCTCATTACTAATATTTTTAATTGGTACCACCTGCAGCTTGATGCGTCTGCCCATTTCTTTCCCTGGTGGTTTATTGCCAGACTTGGCCCACTGGTATGCAGACTCCTAGGAAGCAGATTTCCCACAAGTGCCACCAGGAATGCTGGTCCCATGACATTCTGTGACATTCCACAGGAGACAAAAGGATCTGGGCTCAAACTGGGAGAAACTGCGGCTGAGTTGGGGTAGGGGGGCACGTGGAAGTGTCCCGAGTCCTGTTCTAGAGACCCCCGGTCTAACTTTGTTAATATGTTGTAGGGATCATGCCAAAACTCACCCTTTTCCCCTGAAAGTTCGCTGAAAGATCAACCTACAGTTAAGGCAGATTAATAAATGACATGTTTATTTCCAAATACCATAACACATGGGCAGAATCACAAGCTTGATTACCCAGCGCATCCATGATGGTCAGACGCCTTTCTAGATGCCTTTCAGAAGGGCCCGCCTGGGAATGTGGCGTGTGGGTGCAGCATGCGGTTTCTAGGGAGGGTGACTAGGTGGGGAAGCAGATGGACTTGCAAGTTAACCTGAGACATGGGTGTTGTGTTTTGAATGATTTGGGCCAGGTGCTTGAAGAATGGGATGTTTCCATCTTAAATACAGCAGGAGGGAGGGCAGGTGGGGAGGAAGGTGGAGGGAGCTGAGAAGTACAGTGGAAACTGGCAAGTCCAAGACCCCCAAGGAAGAACTGGCAGACTAACTGCCTCTTTTTCTGGCCTGGCCTGGCTAGAGGGAGGTGAGTCTGGGGACGGGGCTGGTGCACCTTGTGAAGCCTTCTGTTGGAATCCCTTCTTCATAGCCTGCTATGTGGATTCACTTGGGTTTTCAGAACAAAATTACCCCCCCCCCCCAAAAAAAAAAAGACCAAACTTGGTTTTCATCTGAAAAGTGTTACCATCGAAATAGGATAAAAATCATGTTTCAAACACGGCAAAGCTGCTGTTCTTTCACGTCTCCAGTCACGCAACATATTTCATAGGATTTATTTTTCACCTTCCTAATGCTCATATATGTATATTTTAAAAATTTCTCTAGCTGACTTTACCTGCCGAAGATCGAAAGATAAAAGCCTGCAGTGCTTCTCTTTGAGAAACAGGAAAGCCTTTGAGCTCACTGTTCCTTCACATCCCGTTATGCTAACTGGTTTGGGGCAACCTCTCACAAACACATCCACAGAATGTCCCTGGGGTAATTCTTGGTCTCTTAATCTCATGGACTCTTCTTTGGAGAGTGAATAAAATTGTGGATGTGTTATCTCCCTGTACCTCTGCTGTGGGTTGTCCTCTGCTGCAGCTTTGCCATCCTGCCCAGCAGGCCAGCTTGTATAACTGGACAGCACTATCATCTCCACCAGCATGTTTGTGCCTTAGTGTTATCTGAGACTTACACACTTTATAGTCTCAGACTTACAGCTTTTCTTTCCTCAAAAAGTTGTGCATGCCTTTTGGAAAGATGTTTGGAGAACACTTAGAGATCTAAAAATGATCTGAAGCCATTCAATCCTATAATTCTTCTACTAGGCATATACCCAGAAGACCAAAAATCACATTATAACAAAGATATTTGTACCAGAATGTTTATTGCAGCCCTATTCATAATTGCTAAGTCATGGAAAAAGCCCAAGTGCCCATCGATCCACGAATGGATTAATAAATTGTGGTATACACCATGAAATATTATGCAGCCTTAAAGAAAGATGGAGACTTTACCTCGTTCATGTTTACATGGATGGAGCTGGAACATATTTTTCTTAGTAAAGTATCTCAAGAATGGAAGAAAAAGTATCCAATGTACTCAGCCCTACTGTGAAACTAATTTTTGGCTTTCATATGAAAGCTATAACCCAGTTATAACCTAAGAATACAGGGAAGGAGCAGAGGGAGGGGAGGGAGGGGAGGGAGGGGGGAAGCTGGGCGGAGGGAGGGTGATTGGTGGGATTACACCTGTGGTGCATCTTACAAGGATACGTGTGAAACTTAGTAAATGTAGAATATAAATGTCTTAACACAATAACTAAGAAAATGCCAGGAAGACTATGTTAACCAGTGTGATGAAAATGTGTCAAACGGTCTGTAAAACCAGTGTATGGTGCCCCGTGATCGCATTAATGTACACAGCTATGATTTAATATTAATAAAAAAATAAAAGTTAAACTTCATGCCCCTTCAGTGTGAATCCATTGGAATTGTTGAGAGTCTACAAAAGCTTTGGGAAATGATAGAGACATCTTTTCTTCCCAGACACAGCTTCACAGTACCTCCTTACCCATTGACATAGGATATTTCAACAAGACCCACCGTTAGTAATCTCCAGGCGAAATGCAGGTGCCTGATTCTAAGTTCATGACCCTACTCAGGTAGATTTTAGCCTGATGCTCAGAGGCATTCCTGAGGCTGGGCCTATGGGTTCCACATCACAGAAAGCACCCAGAGAGGAAACCAAAAACCAGTCTCCCCATGCCGCTACAGTACCAAACTCAATAGTGTTTATTCATTCCATGGGAAAAGGAAGAAAACAATCCCTCATTTTAAACTCTGTGTTCTCAATTCCTCTCTCTCTTCCCCCTCTCCCCCCACAGTGTTTGCATGTAGTAAGGAGGAAGAAAGCAGCATGACAGGTGGAGGAAGCAGGGCCAGTTCAGCCTCTCCCTTTCTTAGGTTCTCAGCAACCAAGTCCTACTCCACAGCAGATCAATAAGAATAAGCTGCAATTTCTGGTGTTTTCAGATGTGGGTCATTGGCATCAAATTCAGAACAACAACAACAACAACAACAAAAATCTCATACCTCCTATATATCTTTGTTTTCTCTATTTCTAGGAAATCAGTAGTCTCATAATGGTGGTGTTAGATCTTATAACTATGTTAATGTTATAGAACTTATTCATCTATGTTATAGACTTATTCATTGTAGGAGCAAAATTAACATATTACTAAACTTTTGGCAACTTAATCTTTAAAAAATGTATTTATGTAGGCATTAACAAATGTGTATTGAATATTTTTGATGTCAGAAAAGAACTGTGTGAGGCCCTCTTTTTATTTTGTACATTCTTTCTGGATAACTGTATATTTAGCTTCAACATATTCTCCACAAACCAGATCTCAGGTTCATGTTGGGGAAAACTTTTTAGACACTAACCAACTGAAAGTATTCTTCCCAAAGTAAAATCAAGAGAGTCTTTATAATTACTTCCATTCTTCCTATGCAGAAACAAAAGAAATGCACGTTCAAAGGAAAAAAGATTTCTGCACAGAGGCAGCAGAGAGTTTGGTAGATAAATATTAAAGGGAAATGAACTTTCTTAAATTTCACAAATGCATGGACTTCTTAACAAATTAGGAACCATTAAGACTACAGCTTTGAAGAGTTGTGCTGGAGAAAAGCATTTCTGCACATCTTGTAAGTAAACCTAATAAGCAAGACTACCCTTTGTCCTGTCTTTTCAAAGCTATTTATATATCACATATCCTTACGATGAGGAAATAATGTCTCCTTCTGACCCAAAAGGAGGTATGTACTTTCTATCAATTTGCTTTATACAGATATATATTTTTATTGATACATAATATACACAGTTTCAGAGTACATGTGACAATTTGATAAATGTTTATAATGTGTAAAGTTAAAATCAGGGTAATTAAGATATCAATCACCATATATATTTATCTTTTCTTTATGCTAAAGCCATTCAAATTATTTTCTTCTAGCTATTTTGAAATGCATAACAGATTATTAACTATAGTCAACCTACTGATTTATCCAACACTAGGTCTTACACCTTCTATCTATCTGTATATTTGTATCCATTAGTCAACCTCTTTGAAGACTTGACCTTTAAAGACATGAACTTTTTGAAGTCATGTATATTGGTATATAATTTGTATTAGTAAAATTTTCCACTTTTCGCCGTACACTTCTATGAATTTTGATGAATATATACAGTCATATAACCACCAATTCAGTTAAGATATGCAATGCTTCCATCACACCAAAACATTTTCTTGTGGTCTTTGTAACCAATTGTTTCCTCATCATCATCCCTAGGAAACCTCTGATCTGTTTTCTCCTCCCGTAGTTTCGTCCTTTCTGGGATATCTTTGAATCTGGCTTCTTTCACTGAGCATGGTATCTTGGAGATTCATTTATGTTGCAGTATGTATCAATAATTTGTATTTCTCATGGTTTTGTTGTCACTGCTATTGTTTTGCTAAGCAGAGTTCCATTGGATGGATATACCACAATGTGTTTAATCATCAGATATTGGATATATGGATTGGGGAGGGGGGGTTATTGACTTTGAAAAAAGCCACTATAAATATTTACATACATTCTTTGTATGAATCTCTTTCCAGACTCTGTTCTGCTCCATGGATCTGTGTATCGACCTTTCTACCAATGCCACGTGGTCTTCATCACTGTAGCTTTGAGCTAAGACTTGAAATCAGGTTTTCTGACCACTTAAACTTGGTTGCTTTTCCCAAAAATTGCTTTGAATATTCTAGTTTCTTTGCTTTTCCGAATATATTTAGAATCAGCTTGCCTATTTCTCTAAATAAATAAATAATTAATTAAACACACAAACAAACCTGCAAAGATTTTGAATGAGGTTGTGTTCAATCTGCAGATCATGAGTCAGCTTAGGGAGAATTGACACCTTAAAGATACTAAGTCTTCCAATCCATGAACATTGTGTCCCTTCATTTATTTAAGTCTCCTTTATTTTCTCTCATCAAGGTTTTCTAGTTGTTAGAATATACATTTTTCACACATTTTGGTATATTTTCTCTGAAGTATTTTGGGGGGGGTGGGTGCTGTTATATAAATATACTTTCAAAATGTCAATCTCTAATTGGTCATTACTAATACATAAAACATAATTAATTTTTTGAATACTAACCCTGTACAGTGCAAACTTGCTCTACTCACTTATTTGTTCTAGTAACACTTTTTCAAGTCTTAAGATTTTTTTTTAACACAGGCAATCGTGTCATCTGATAAAGATGTTTTCCTTTCCTCCTTTGTAATTTTTATGCATCCTACTTTTACATTGCGTTGGTTAAGATAACTAATAATATATGAGACAGTAATGGGAAGATGGACATCTTTGTGTCTTGTGTGTGATCTTTGTGTCTGATCTCAGGGAGGAAAATTCAGTCTTTCTCCATTAAGTACAGTGTTAGTCAGAGGTTTCTTGCAAATGCTTTTTAATGGGTTGAGGAAATTCCCTTTCATTCCTATTTATGGGAAGTTTTACTGTGAATTGACCTGAATTTTCTCAAATACTTTATCAATTGCAATTATAATTTTTGTTTATTTTGCTAATAGAGTAAATTATATTTATTTTCTGATGTTGAACTGACCTTACAATCATAATATAGACCCTATTTGGTCATAACTTACTATATTTAATTTGAGACAAGGTCTTGCTCTGTTACCCAGGCTGGAATGCATGGGGCAATCATAGCTCACTGCACCTTTGAACTCCTGGGATAAATTGATCCTCCTACCTCAGCCTCCAGAGTACCTGTTAATATAGACACCTTGCCTGACTAAACATTTTAACTTTTTATAAAGGGTCTTGCTAAATGTTGCCTAAGCTGGTCCCAAACTCCTGACCTCAAGTGTTCCTCCAACCTCAGCCTCCCGAAGTGCTGGGATTATTGATTTGCTAACACTTTGCTAAAGATTTTTGTGTCTGTATTGATGAGTATGCTGATCTTTACTTTTCTTGTAGTGTCTTTGTCCAATTTTTTGAATTAGGATTATGCTATTCTCATAAAATAAATAGAAAAAAAGTTTCTATTTTTCTGTGCCTATCAATCATTTTAAATGATTTTATATCTCTGCAAAGCCTTCATATGTTAAGAAAATTTGCCTATGCAAAGTAAGTCTCAAATTGAAATAGCTCATAGTAATTTTTGTTAAAAATTACTAGTTGAATCTGGTGATTAGCTCAAATTGGATGTTGTAGAGAAGATTCTGAAACACAGCATGTCCAAGCGAGCACCCTTTTCACATATTATAGGGCCTATTCCTAACCACATGTGTCAGATGTGCCTCATGTTGCATTTTCATACTTCCAAAAACTTCTAACACTTGATAAGGCAGTGGCTTTAGAATATAGTGAGTGTTGTTTAAAGATATTTTGTTGATTTCCTATTTTCTGTGTTATAGGAAAAGCAAATAGTTTTGGAATGAAGCCCTTTACTGGCTTTTACCTTTAATGAAGAATCTAAGGGTTATTTATTTTATCTAATATAACCAAAATTTAGTTCTTCTCTCTGGTTTGCCTTTTTTTTTTTTTTTTTTTTTTTTTCACTTTTTCCCCAGACACAGTAATTTAAAAAGTAAAGCCTTAGTCATTAATAAAGAAATCAGGGCAGATTGCCATTTTTTTGTAACTTGTGACTCATTCCCAGCAAAAGTCACTGAGATAATCATAAAGGAAAAGTTATAATTTTCTAGGCTTTAAATTCATCTACATTCATTAAAATCAGCAACTGTGGCTATGTTTTTTTCATTTGCTAACATTTACTGTGTTCCAGGAACTGTGTTGCAAGAGTGAACAGGACATACTCTTTGGGGATTTTCCTGACCATTAGGGTAGCTCTAGAAGGAGAGAAGCAATGGCAATGCGGTGTGGAAAGTGCCCTCATAACCGTATGAAAGAGGGAAATGCCAGGAGTTTGAAGCTGGAAATAAGAAAATAGTCTTGTAGGAGGTATGTATTTTTTCTTTCCCTAATGGCCATAAGAACTACGCAATAAAGTTTTCAAAAACTAAGACATTCTATTATTACAGTCTACAAATGTCCAGAATGGTTGAAATAATTTTACAGTGAACATATATGCCCTCCCCTGAGACTGTGAGACTAACAGTTCAGTCTATCACATCTCTATCATGCACCCCTTCTATCCTGTCACCAGTCTATTTTATTCACGCGTTTTGAAGTTGCAGACATTAGTACACCTTCTCCTAAATACTCCTGCATGGAATTCAAGTTCAATATTTGTTCATAATTTGTCATTTTAATTAAATTTTATATACAGTGAAATTCATAAATCTATAATGTATCATCCATTGATTACCTACATAATCAAAATTCCTATCAAGACACAAGATATTACCTTAATCCAAGAAAGATCCCTTATCTCCCTTCCCAATAAGTCCCTGCCTCTGGGAATTGTTTCCCCCCAGGTGAAACTACTGTTTTTAAGTTTTTTTTTTCCCCACCACAAGTCAGTTTTGCCTATTCTAGAACTTTAACTCACAAAATATTTTTGATATGTATCCATGCTATTGCATTTTGTTTCACACATTGTTAGTTCATTCCCTTTTACTACTAAACTGTATTATAAGGTATAGATATACATATGGATTATAGCTTTTTTGCTCTCCTATTAATGAATATCCAACCCATTTCCACTTGGGGGAAATTACAAATAAAGCTGCCATAAACATTCTTTTAAACCTTTTGGGGACATACCTATATACTCAAGTATAAGCCGAGTTTTTCTGGCACAAAATTTGTGCTAGTTCGGGTTTTTCAGCACAAATTTTGTGCCGAAAAAACTCGGCTTATACTCGAGTATATACGGTATGCTTCCCTTTATCTTGGGTGTATACTTCGTAGCAGAAACACTCTGTGACAAGGTCAGTGTATGTTTGAGAAACTGCCAGAACTCTTTTCAGAAGTGATTGTGTGATTTCATGCTCCCAGTAACACTGAATGAGAGCTCTGGTTGCACCAGGTCCTTGTCAACACTGGCATCATCAGTCTTTTTAAATTTAGACTTTCTGATGAATCTGTACTGGTAATTCATTGCAATCTTAATTTGATCCCCCTCATGTGTGTCCTGTCTGTGAAACCTTTGCCTATCTCAGGTTGTGCTCATCCTACATTACAAAGATACTCACCTTTATTTCCTTATAAAGGCTTTATAGTTTTAACTTTTACATTTTGGTCTAGAATGCATCTCAATTAATTTTCATTTATGAAAGTAAGTGTCTGGGCTCATTGTGTCCCCATATGGATGTCTAGTGATTTTAGCACCATTTGTTGAAACAACATTCTTTTCTCCATCATATTGCTCAGCTTCCCTGGTTGACAATCAAATGGCCTCGTAGTTATGGGATTTTATCTTATGTATACCCAGGCCATTTGGTTCTACTAAATCACTTTTAGATTCCCATTCACAGTGTCTTGACTACTGCATCTCTGCCTTGAAGTTAGGTAAAGTAAGTACGCCAACTTTGTTCTTCTCTTTTAAAGTTGCTTTATTTATTCCAGTCTTTGCATTTCCAAATAAATTTAAAATCAGCTTGTCAATTCCTATAAGACAAAAAAAAAAAAAAATGCATAAGTGTATTGTTACTGGGGTTGTATTGAGTTTATAAATCATTTTGGAAGAAAACAATGGAAGAACTTTGGACAAGTGTTGCAACATTACTAGATTTGTATTTTAGCTTACTCTGGCTATGGTATGAAAAACTCATTGAAAGAGAAGGCAGGGAAACAATTGAGAGGCTTCTTCAACAAGGCAAATGAGAGACGATGGCATGAATTAAAGTACTGGTAATGTTGGTACAGAAAATAGACAAGTTGTAGAGCTATGAAGAAGACCAAATATTATACAATGTTTCATTTGAAGAACAAATTTCACAGCTCAGCAAATTGAGGGTGAAGTTTTATTTTACAAAATGAGAAAACAGATGTTCAGGGAAGAAAAAATAACTTTACACATTGCCATTACATCCTTATAGGTTTACTGAAATATTCACAGGTATAGAAAACAAGGAGCTAAGAGCAGCAAATACCTGGGTACAAAAGAGTGGTAGGTGATGTGACCAGAAATCTTAGAACCACTGTACAGCTCAGCTTCCCGGTAGTCTGTGTGAGCCCCACTTAACCTAATTTTTCTTACAATCGTGTTACCAGTGAAGAAACTCAGGTGACTTTTTTTTACGGTTATGTTGTGGATTGTTGTTGTCATGAGCAAATTGGACTTCCAACATCTGGCCCAGCACTTTGCCACCACTTCAGTTTTATTCTGGACATAAGCCAAAATTGCCTCATTGAAAAGTAGTAAGTAACTAAGCTCCGATTTTTGTGCAAATAAACACAATAGTTTGCTATTTAACAAACCATTACTCCAACATCATTTTTCAGAGTTCAAGCACAAGAGGACCTCTCTCTCAAGGAACACACTAGTGTGCCCCACCAATGACTAAAGGACACAATGGTGTCATCCTTTACATGAGGTAATGCCACAGGGATCCCTCTCTTAGGAGAACACTAAGCTCCAGAGACATCCTGTTCTTCTCTGGTGAAAGCCCCAGAAATGGAAAATTTAACATGATTTAAGTCCTCGTTGATCTAGGGAATTTCATTCGTCAGATAACCCCTTAATGCATATAAGCAAGGCTGTGTAAATAAGAAAGAGAGATTCCTTATCTGAATGTTTTGATATGAGTCTCTCGACCTTGGGAATAAGACTCAAACAACACATCGAATAAGGAAGGAAAATACTGTGATGCTGGTTGTTCTGCATCATGAAGCTAGAATAAGTGTTTGATTGCTAGACATCCCTTCCTGTCCATTCGTCCTCTGGGTGTTTGAATATGATAAATCAATACAGACTCCAAGGGGCTCTCTGGAATCTCCATGCATCTGTTACCACAGCAAAATCACATGAAATCCTGTGGAGCTATTCAGAGTCATGTCGGTTTATAAATGAGGAGTGGAAATAACTGTACAAGCCCAAATATGATAGCTTCCCAGGGTGCTGCTATCTAAAATGAGACTATAAACATTAAAGTAATTATTACATTGAATTGTTACTTTGTCCCTAGGAAATGAGACTATAGCTGACTGTATTTCCAAAGTTTCTAAAAATGCAGGGTGAATTGCTTTCATAATAAAAACTTGAATTTAGAGAAATGTACTTCAGATTTTTAAAAATATTCTATATAAATTGAAATACTGAGTGAAAATAACTACAAAAGCTGGTAAATGTAAAGTTCTATATCATGGTTCAGAAAAGTCGAAGGCCAAATGACATGGAAAGCAGAACCTCGCCGAACAAGCTTGTATTTAAGAGAGAGAGAAATATAAACAAAAAGGAGCACTTTTAAAATGAATTGACAACAATTCCAAAATAAGCCTACAAGGTTGACATGGTTATTAAAGGCAATGGTAGTTGATGTCATATGAAATTCCATTAGCACATCAAGAGAAGAATGCTGCCACATCCCCTGTGCCACTCAACCACATTTTAAGATGCTGTCAAAATGGGTTTTATTCAGAAGAAAGCAACCTGGATGGTGAAAGAGGTCTGGAAAACATCTTTACAGAAGGATGGTTACAAGGATTCAGTAAATTTAACCTGAAAAAAGTATATACCCAGTGGTCCTAAAATGTCATCTGCATACTCAAAAAAATCATCAGCCTAGCTCTAAACTGACTGTTCCTTTTATGTTTATGTGGATGGAGCTGGAACACATTGCTCTTATCTCTTCTTTGGAAGAAAAACATCCAATGTACTCAGTACTATTATGAAACCAATATATAATCACCCACACTTTCATACAAAAGATAAAACACAACTATAGTCCAGGATGAAGGAGGGAAGAAGAGGAGGAGGAGAGGGTACAAGAGGGGGGAGGCCGAGTGGAGGGAGGGTAATGGGTAGGACCTCACCTATGGTGCATATTGCAAGGGTACATGTCAAATCTATTAAGAGTAGAGTATAAATGTCTTAACACAATAATTAAGTGAGGTGAAGGCTGTGGTAACCAGTTTGATGTAAGCATTTCGAATTGTATATAAAATCAGCTCATTGTACCCCATAAAAGCATTAATGTATACAGTTATGATTTCATAAAAAATTGTTAAGAGAAAAAAATAAAATAAATTTTACCGAAAAAAAAAAAAAAAAAGAATATGAAAGGTAATGTTGGAAAAAAACAGATGCCTAATCCCTGGAGTTCAGTGTTAACAGCAGATCTCTGATGAGAATGTTCATAAACCCTCCTGCCAAGAACAAGGGCAGCAAGGTCCCCTTCTTTCTCAGTGCTTGTAATTCAGTATTCTCAGGCTCTTCAATACCTCTGTGATTGATTTTCACTTTAAAACTTCTTATAGTTAGCAGGAAACTAACAAAGACATGCCTCTAAGGATACTGGGTACTAGTGTTTAAGGGAGAAGTGGTTGAAAGGGGCTAATTTGATGTTTAGTTTGTGTATTAAGATCAGTTAAGCTTTTAAGATCTGCTGTAATAGGAAAAAAAAAAAAAAAAAAACTCTGATATTTCATTGATTTCCCAGGTTATCTTCAACAGTGACTCCCAATCAGCAGTTTGAGAGAAAGAAAATTCCGCACGGGTGGTTTTCATGAACCACACCTGAAATGTGTGCATAGCAGATCCACCACTGTTGTTTGCCAGAACTCAACCTTCCGCAATTACAAGGGAGGTTTCCTGGTGAGAACTCCCCTACTCATTGTTCTTGCTGGCCCTGTCTCCCTTTGGCTTTCAGAAAAGGGTTTTTCGACATGTGATCCTCCAAAGCAACACACAAAGTGGGAGAGTGTGGTCTTTCCAGGGACCGTACTATTTTCACAGTCACTTCCATCCCCATCCCATTTGGCAACCCGAACTTAACTTAATAAGTTAAGTTCTAGAACTTATTAAGGTTTTTCATTTTCAGACGCATGATTTCTTTGACAGTACGAGTCCCTTGAAACTTGTGAAAAAGGTTTTGTGTCTATTTGCTTCCATTCGGTTTCATCGGCTGGTAAACACACCCAACATGTTTTCACTAGTATATAATTCTTGAGCCTGTTTAATCTTCTTGACTTGTTGCCACCCTCTCTCACCATTGACTATTTCTCTCAATTTAATGGCAGTTCTCTTGAGACCATCAGAGCTGAGTGGAAAATCCCCTACCTTAATTTGGTCTTTGCATGCAACACAGCTCCATTTTGATAGGCCTCTGTCACTCTAGCTATTTCAATCTTCCTCTTGTTTGGCATCTAAAAACAATTGGCTTTTACAACGATTTCAGGCCCAACATTTTCTTTCTCTTCATATTTTTTATTTCTGCTTACAAATCAGCCAATTCTTGCCTGAGCTCATCTCTTTGAAAAACTAACCAAGTGAAGGCAGCAACAATCAACACGCTCTAATATTCTATTTTTCACTTTGTTTGCTGGGAGCTGTGTTCTTTGTCTTCACTTTGCTTTCCAAGTTGTCATAGGGCAATGGTCTCACTAAATGTCTTGCCACTAAATACTATGAGTCTTTATCTTTCCTGGTTCCAGTAGCAATTTCCCTACTGCCCAGGAAGCCAAATGCAAAGTGTTTGTCATATATTTTCATTCTGATGCTATCACACCACTTTTGGTACCAATTTCTGTATTAGTTTAGGTAATAGCAGCTTCTTTTCTTATTCTCAGATATAACGTATTTAATTTTTTGCTGTAAAAAGTATCAATATTTGAGAGAATTGACAAGCACAGTTCAAGACTATATGAATAATAAAATGATTATTTTAGAATTTGAGCAAAATGACAGTTGCAAATAGTATCTTAAATGTAAATTGCATTGTCTTTTAGGAATTTTAAAAGTCCACAGTTTTGCTATATGGCAAAGCTATTCTGATCCTGAAATTACACATTGTGAGTTGATTCTGCCTCTTTTTTTTTTTTTTTATTCTGCCTCTTTAAATTTGAATTGTATTTCAAGGTTTCAGAAGGCAGAAGTAACAGTGAACAATTTCCCTAGAAATTTTGGTACACAATCCAACGTACAAAATTCTACTCAGCTATCATGATGAAGTTAGAATAGCTTGTTAGAAAAAAAAAAAAAAAAAAAACATACTTTTAAACCCCATTTCTATGCCGTTTCTATGTCATGTAGACATTTTTCTTAGTCTACTTATCTGACATGGCAGCCCAACATTTCAGCAACACTAGGAAAGGTTAGCAACCAGAAGAGAAGGCAAAGAGACCCAGGAAATGGTATTATTCCACTAACAAAGAAAAAGATACTGGAAGCTGGTCAAGTATATTCAGGAATCCTACCCAGTCTGAACACAGATGATGTACAAGCATTTTTGTGTACTTACTATGTACAAGACAATTGAACTAGATGGTTATATATATGCTCTCATTTTATCCTTTGCAGTGGACATTGTTCTAACTTTCATAGCTAAAAATTCTATGAAGTTAAATGACTTCCTAAAGTCTCAGCTCAGTAAGGCAAGTGAGACAAGCACCGTTCTAACTGTGGTCAGTTTAGCTCTAGAAGTTCTTTTTTATTCATTTTTATTTACATAATAAATTTGATTGTATAAAGAATGGCATAAGATACGCTATAAGGTGTTAAATTTTCTTCACTATTGCTCTTTCTCTTTTATCCCGAGCCAACTTTTGAGAGCCAGCATTTTAACTCTGGTCAGTTTAGCTCAGAATTTATTGTTCTCTCTTTACCATGCCTTTTATCATCCAAACTTCTAGCATACTTCACTCA
This sequence comes from Loris lydekkerianus, assembly GCA_963574355.1. NCBI lineage: Eukaryota > Metazoa > Chordata > Mammalia > Primates > Lorisidae > Loris > Loris lydekkerianus. Next base: position 34,244 of record CAUYPK010004496.1, read on the forward strand.
TAAACCAGCACCTGACTTCCCCACTCTTCCCTACCCTCAGGATGTAATTTCTGAGGACATTCAAGGCTGTAACTTTCCCAAAGAGTCTTCTGCTTCTACTCAAACTGAGGTTGAAAGCTCAACACCTAATTTTCCCATGAGAGCAACAACAATAAAAAATACACAGCAAAACCAATATGCAGTGAGAGGTAACAAGGAGACAGGGTGAAGAGACAGCAAAAGTGCTCCCTTTTCAAGACCTTCCTCCTCTAACCTATAAGAGAAAAGTTACCTAGATACTTTGGCTCTTACTTAAGGGAATAAAAGAAAAAAGCAATAATAAAGAAAATTTACCACCTTCTAGCATATCTTATGCCTTTCCTTATATAATCAGATTTATTGTATAAAAAGAATTATCTCTCTCTCTCTTACAGAAGGCACAGTTTAACCATATCCATCAAGGATGGTATTACTTTTCCTGTTTTACTGAAAGCATTATACCCAAGATAGTCCAAATGGATTCATCTCTTGAAGTTGAACCCAGTGAAAGATAAATGAAAAGCCATTTACATGACTGGAAAGGTATGCCTTTTACAAACTTGCTCTTTAAAAAAAGACAACTTGCTCTTTTAAAAAATCAAATATAAAGTTTCAGTTATACAAGATGAATAAATTCTAGATATCTGCTGTACATTATCACGCCTATAGTTAACAATGCTGTATTGTATGCTTAAATTTTGTTAAAAGTGCATATCTCAGGTTAAATGTTCCTACCACAATAAAAAACAAAAATTCAACACTGGATGAAATCAAGAAGATGAGATGTAAAAAACTGGTCAGGACATTCTTGCTGAGAAACTAGAGAGGCTTTGGGTTTGTACTCTCACGGGACCCATAATGACAGCCTGCCTAACTGGAAATCTTCCTCTGTGAGTAATGATGAAAGGTTATTTTTAAAGAAGCTGGAATTGGATACTAAAGGAATCTTTTAACATCTCTCGTCAAAGCAAAAGAGTTTCTAAGAGGTGAATGCCAATCAATTGCTTTTCATGTCTGTGGTGATAAAACAAAGGGAGGAGGTTTAAATTACAGTTGGAGAGCTTTCATATCAACTAGGCAAGACCTTCTTTAGGTGGATAAAGCGCTCATTTAGAGTGCTGAGAAATGTGACAAAGCCTCCATGCTCAGAGATCTTCAAGAGGATAAAATATCTGTCCTGATTAAGCATTCTTTGCTAAAGTCAGGAGGTAAGACAAAATGTTTTCCTAAGGCTCCACCCAGCTCTGGCTCCATAAAATGAGTATCTCCCAAAAGTTCATGAAAGAAGCTGATTTTTTTTAAAGTACATTTTCTCTGTAAAGTCAGAGCTGACATTCAAAATTAACACAGAATGGTGCCAATGCCTACTTTGTGCATAATAGTGACAAAATGGCCCTTGTCCAAAAATTGTTACTTTAAAGCAGTGGCTCCCTGAACTTTTTGGCACCAGAGACAGTTTCATGGAAGACAATTTCCCCTCCCCTCCACTGAACAGGGTATAGGGAAGAGATGGGGCAGGAGGCAGAGCTCAGGTGGTGATGCTGTGGGGCCAGGTTCCTAATAGGCCATGGGCTAGTACCGGTCTATGGCCTGGGGGGGGAGGAGGGGGCGGGGAGGGAGACTGCAGCAAAGACATAAGCCTTAAATATTAATATGTCTCAGTGATCACAGAAAGACCACTCATGTTTCCCCACAATGGTGTGCTGGAGCCAGCTCATATCTGATCATAAGAGGCAACTCTGTGTCTCTTCTTAACTCCACATCCTGTGTCTTCACAATGGAGGCCTGACATCAGAACAGTGCAAATATTTACACCTTGGAAATAAGTAAACACTACAAATCATGGTTTTTGCTGAGGTTGTTGTTTTCCAGAAAGCAAGTTTTTAGCTGTTAAATGTTTACCAGTTTATAACTATTTACCTTCATGTTCAGAAAGAGACTTAAACTTTCTGCCCAGCAGAGATTCTAGCTATGACATGTGGCAAGTTACTTAATCCCTCTAACTGAAATAAAAAACAATAATTCCTGCTTCACAGAATTGTTGATAACATTAACTAAAATAATGTATGTGAAGCATCAAATGTTCTGCTGCCATGTGGGAAGTCACAGCTTGTTGTGATAGTGGTGGTAGCATCCATGGTGATGTGCTAGTGATGGGCATTGTCATGGCATCAGCACTATCCATCTTGATAGTCCATTTTTTTAAATTACTTTGAGGTTGATTTTTAAACATTGTTATTGCAACTTTTGAGACCAATAAAAAAGATAATACATTTGTGAGACTCAAAAGAAAATAGGTAGCACCAAGTTGAATAGAAATTATTTGCTATTCAAACAAATCCCCAGTCTTCATAAATAATTGTACTTATTTGAATGGTTTAAGTTAATGTTTCCAAAATTACCAAATCATAAGTATCACCTGAAGAATTTCCAGGTGAAAAGTATATGAAAGTTTATTTTTACCCAGCCCTCATTAATCAATCTCAGAGGCTCTGCATATCAGAATCATTTGGAGGGCTTGTTAAAACATAGATTCTTGGGTCTTCCTCCCAGAATATCTGAATTCAGTGAGTCCGAGGTGTCACCCAAAGTTTTGTGTTTCTGAGGACTTCCTAAGTGACATTGATACCACTTGTCCTTGAACTAAACTTTGAGAACCACTGCTTTTGCTCATTGTCCACTCTGAAATGACCCATAAATTTTATTCCAAACTAGTACATGTTAGTAGCCCTTACCTTCAGAACACTAGAGCTTTCCCCAGAGACACCTTGGTATCTGCATCAGTATGTATTGCTGCATAACGAACCTTCCCAAAATTTGCAGCTTAAAAAAAATATATGATTACTAGAAAATATGGCGAAGGCTATATTAACCAGTTTGATGAAAATATTTCAAATGGTAAATAAAACCAGCACATTGTACCCCATGACTGCATTAATGTACACAGCTATGATTTAATTTTAAAAATATGATTACTAATATTAGTGTTAAGGAGGCTATGGCTCAACAAGATGCTTCAGCTGATTTAGGCCAACTTAGTTGATCTCCAGCTGGATGTAATCATGTGGCTGGGGTCAATGGGCTAAAGGCAGTTGACTGGCTGTTAGCTATGGCGACAAGGGTGACTGGGCCAAATGTTGCTTGTCACCCAGCAGTCTAGCCAGGGCTGGTTTATATGATAGTGACAAGATTCCAAGAAGGAAAACAGAAGCACCTGTGGCCTCTTGAGACCCAGCTTAAAACTGTCATAATTTTATTTCCCTGCATTCCCTGACTTCCAAAACCAAGTCACAAGACCAACCTAGATTCCAGAGGTGGAGAACTAGATTCCATCCCCAATGAGAAGAACTGCAAACTCACTTTGAAAAGGGTGTGGCTCAAGGTAAGGACAGAAACTAGAGGTCATTTTCTGATCAATTTCTCACAATGCCTTCTGCAAACAAACCATTGGCTAGCCAACTTAATATCTTAAGATGTGCCCAGACATATCTTAATGCTAATGTAAAAACAGTTTGTATTCTCTAGCTGAGATTCCTGCTACTTAGACTACAACTGTTTCAGAATGTATTATCTGTTCCTATATCTGAAGATGAGAAAAACACCCCCTAAAATGTAATTGTCCATTGCTACATGTTCCAAGGCCAAATTTCTGCTTTCCAGGTGTAGCTGGATCCTATCCACTCCTGCATGTGGACAACAAGCCACATGCTTGTTGTTTAATCTTGGAAGAAGGATACTGTATAATAGGTTTGCCACATGATCAAAAAATATTTTTCCTGGATTCCTATACCTCCTTCCTCCACTTTGTCCTTAAATGCATTTTATATTTTAATAACATTTCCAAAGACATTGCACTCAAAAAAATTAGAGAAGTGTTTTTAAAGAACACTTTGATCTCACTTCCCAGATGAAATCTCCCCAAATCCATTTAACTCTAATTTCATATTAAATCACCACATATTGTTTCCTAATAGAAATAATACCAATTTTACCTCAGGAAAAGGTCAAAAGATGAGAAGACTCGGTAAGCCATGTCATATTTATGCTGCATGTGTATATTTTTTCTTCTTCATTCTTCTACTATTACTATTACCTTTTGAAAATGCTTTAACAGATTTAAAATTATAACTATCTATTGGCAATTACTAAAATATATATGGAAGCCAGAATTCATTTCTAACATTTTGTGCTCTTACAGGAAAATCATCCCTAATATTGAGCTCTAAATGGTAATATTATAAAAAAAAAAAATCCATAAACAAATGAGTGATGCACATAGTAGCACTGGAAATTTGCTGAATATTCCTAGAGGGGTTACTGGAGAAACTCAATCTATAAGATATCTTCTCTTCCTTTTCTGTACATTTCCCTTCCTATATGTCTCTTTTTATACAAATATATATTAAAAAATAACTTGAAAAAATAGTACTTCATTTTATATGGAATTAGAAAAAGCCTTGAATAGCAAATACGTTCTCAGAAATAACAAATCAAGAGGTATCACATTACCATACTTCAGGCTATACTATAAATCTACAGTGATCAAAACAGCATGGTACTGGCACAAAAACAGAGTGGTAGATTTATGGAAAAGAATAGAGAACCAAGAGATGAACCCAGCTACTTACCATCATTTGATCTTCAACAAGCCTATCAAAAATATTCAGTGGGGGAAAGACTCCCTATTTAACAAATGGTGCTGGACTGGCTGATGACCTGTAGAAGACTGAAATGGGACCCACACCTTTTACCATTAACAAAAATTGTTTCTCACTGGATAAAAGATTTAAACTTAAGATATGAAACTATAAAAATACTAGAAGAGAGTACAGGGAAAACACTTGAAGAAATTGGCCAGGAAGTATATTTTATGAGGAGGATGCCCTCCCACCCCCACCCCCAGGCAATTGAAGCAACACCAAAAATACATTACTGGGATATGATCAAACTAAAAAGCTTTTGCACAACCAAGAACACAGTAATTAAAATAAACAAACAACTTTCAGAATGGGAGATTTTTGCAGGTTATGCTTCTGACAAAGGTCTGATAACTAGAATCTACAGAGAAGTTAAACTAAGCAATAAGAAAAGAATAAATAACCCATTTCTATGTGGGCAAGAGACTTGAACAGAAACTTCTCTGATGTAGACAGGCATATGGCCTTTAAACACATGAAAAAATGCTCATCATCCTAAATCATCAGAGAAATGCAAATCAAAACCACTTTGAGATATCATCTAACTCCAGTAAGATTAGCCCACATCAAAAAAATCCCAAAACTACAGATGTTGGCATGGATGTGGAGAGAAGGGAACACTTCAACACTGCTGGTGGGAAGGCAAGCTAATACAGCCTTTTTGGAAAGAAGTTTGGAGAACACTCAAGGAACTAAAAGTAGACCTACCGTTCAATCCTATAATTCCTCTACTAGGTATATACCCAGATGATCAAAAATCATTTTGCAACAAAGACATTTGCACCAGAATGTTTATTCCAGCCCAATTTATAATAGCCAAAACATGGAAACAGCCCAAGTGCCCATCGAACCATGAATGAATTAACAAATTGTAGTACACCATGTACACCATGGAATACTATGCATCCATAAAAAAGATGGAGACTTCACATCTTTTATGTTTACCTGGATGGAGCTGGAACATATTCTTCTTAGTAAAGTATCTCAAGAATGGGGAAAAAAGTATCCAATGTACTCAATACCACTATGAAATCAATATATAATCACCTACATACTCATATGAATGGCAAAACATAACTATAGTCCAGAAAGTAGAAGGGAAAAGGAGAGAGAGGGGAGGGGAGGGGAAATATGGGAGGAGTGAGGGTCTTTTGGGTACCTCACCTAATGTGCATAATGCAATGGTACATTTCAAAACTATTAAGAAATGAGTATAATTGTGATAGATGTGTTACGTAGTTCAGTGTAAGCATTTCACATTGTATATCAAAGCAGTATCCTGAACCCTATAAATGCATCAATATATAAAGTTATATTTAATAAAAAATAATAATATAAAAAAAATACAGGGGAAAGCAAGATGGCAACCAAGTAACAGCTTCCCTGCAACTGGGCACCATGAGTCTGGGGAGATAAGACTCCAGGTATCTCTGACTGGTGAGATCTGCCTATAATCATCCCTTTGAGGACACAGGGAGTCAATAAGAAACTTCTGGACCCCAAGAAGAGGACAAAAACAGTGGAAAACTGGCAAGTGGTTGGGTATGTTCGCTCGGTCTAATCCCACCAGCAGCTGTACGTACAGCAGCAGTGAGACTACAAACTTGAAAGGCCTTACCTGTGAACTGTTTTGGTATTTTTGGACATAGCACCCAGTTGAACTGCCTTGGGGAAAGCTTGGGCAGGAGTACAGAGAACTTTGGGCATTGTCTCGGGCCCCAGACTGAGCCACTGAGCCAGACGGAGCTAATAGTGTTCGGCAGTGGGCCGCAGGGAACCCTTGTGAGAGAACTTCCCCCAGTAAGCTCCGCCCTCAGGGTCACAGAGCAAGGATGGGAGGGAGCTAGTAATCTAGTGACTGAGCAGCCTAAAGGCGGGGACTGAGCTGTCTTACAGCCTTAACCCTCAGGGGCACAGTCAGACTGGTTTTGGCTGGGTAAGTGGATAGCCACTTCAGCAGTGATCCCAGTGACAAGCACTTTCCTGGGAAAGCTTCTGCTTAGCCAAGTTTAGAACTTTAAACTGCCTTTTAAGAGGGCTGAAGAGAGATTTAGGGTCTCCACCCTGTGGGGTTTGAGAAATCAACTGAGGCCTCCAGTTGTATCAGCATTGTGATTAACATCTCATACCCAGAAGACCACCTATAGCCCAGAAAATATTGAACAAGATATATATACTGGTTTGTTTTGGGGAGGGTGTTTGTTTGCTTTTTGTTTATTTTGTTGTTGTTGTTGTTGTTGTTGTTTTCTTTTTACTTTCAACCCTTTCCCTAGAGATTTTTTCTTTTTTTTTCTTTTCTTTCTTTTCTTTCTCCATTTTTCTAGTTTAAATACAATTTCCCATTGCTGCCATTTTCAGTAATTAGAACTTCATTTTTTCTAGTGTTTCTACCCCTATTATTTGGTTTTTCCCCCAACCTTATCCCATAAAGTTTTCTGTTTGCTTGTTTTGGTTTGATTTAGAGCATTTTTGTCTATCCTCTCTACCTGGTGGAGGTGGGGTACTGTGTCCAATCAGGTTAGCAAAGAGCTGCTGACCTCAAGGAAACCACCCAACCTGTCACCCCCAGAGGTTGGGGGTTTTTTAAGGTTGTGTCATAGTACCCTACTGTACACCTATATTGTTCTGTCTGCCTCTTTCTGTGCCTCTCTTCTTTTTGTCAATATTCCCTTTTATCCACCCCCTCTCCTTTCTCTGTTTTCTTTTCTTTCTTTCTTTCTTTCTTTTTCTTTCTTTTATCCCTTCTTGCTCTTCACTCTTCTCATCCTTCTGGTCCTGTACCAAAAGGACTCATCAAAACCCCAGTCCACAGGCATGAGAAATTAAAGATCAAGAAGAAGTGAAAGGAAAATTGGGGTAAGGAAACAGATAAAAGAAATCACTCATGGGGAAGAATCAGCAGAAAACTCCTAGCAACATGAAGAACCAGTCCAGAACAACCCCTCCAAGGGACCATGAGGTAGCTACTCCAGAGGATTCCACCTATAAAGAAATGTTAGGAATGACAGAAAGGGAATTTATAATACACATGATGAAAAAAATTAAGGAAATGATGGAAACAATGAAGTAAACTGCTAATAAAGTGGAAAAGAACCAAAAGGAAATCTAAAAACAATCAAATAAGAGGTGAATGATATGAAGAATATAGAAAGGATATAGAAGGAACTGAAGCAGTCAATTAGAGAACTTAAAGATGCAATAGAAAGTATCAGCAACAGGTTAGACCATGCAGAAGAAAGAATTTCTGAGGTAGAGAACAAAGTTCTTGAGTTAATTCAGATAGTTAAAGAGGCAGAAAAGAAGAGAGAGAAAGCAGAACGTTCACTGACAGAATTATGGGACTTTATAAAGGGATCCAGCATATGAGTTATAGGAATCCCAGAAGGGGAAAAAGAATGCCTGAAAAGGATAGAAGCCATACTAGATGATATTATAAATGAAAATTTCCCAAATATCAACAAAGATTCTGACACACTACTTTCAGAAAGATATAGGACCCCAGGTCACCTCAACTCTAACCGAGCTTCCCCAAGGCACATTGTGATGAACATGTCCAAAGTTAAGGCAAAAGAAAAGATACTTCAAGCTACCAGGAATAAGCACCAGTTGACCTACAGGGGCACATCCATCAGAGTGACCACAGACTTCTCTAATGAAACTTTCCAAGCAAAAATACAATGATCATCTACCTTTAATCTACTTCAACAGAACAATTTCCAGCCCAGAATCCTATATCCTGCTAAGCTAAGCTTTAAAATTGATGGATAAATCAAATCATTTATAGATATACAAACATTGAGGAAATTCACCACAACAAGACAAGCTCTACAGGAAATACTTCAACCTGTTCTAGACACTGACCATCACAATGGATCAGCAGCAAAGTAAGAACTCAGAAAATAAAGGAAAGAACCTAACTCCCACACTAATGCAAAAGATAAAACTAAGCAATGGACTCTCACAAAATAAGATGAATAGAATACTATAACACTTATCAATTATCTCAGTAAATGTTAATGGCTTGAATTCCCCACTGAAGAGACATAGATTGGCTGACTGGATTAAAAAACATAAGCCATCCATTTGCTGTCTGCAGGAAACACACCTGGCTTCAAAAGACAAATTAAAACTCTGAGTAAGGGTTAGAAGACAATTTTTCAGGCAAATGGAATTCACAAGAAAAGAGGAGTTGCAATCTTATTTCCAGATACAAGTGAGTTTAAAGAAACTAAATTCAAAAAAGACAAAGATGGTCACTTTATATTGGTCAAGGAAAAAATACAACAAGAAGACATTTCAATTCTTAATATTTATGCACCCCATTGAAATGCTCTCAGATTCTTGAAACAGACCTTACTCAGTCTGAGCAATACGATATCTGATAATACCATAATAATAGGGGACTTTAACACTCCTCTTACAGAGCTGAACAGATCCTCTAAAGAGAAATTAAACAAAGATATAAGAGATTTAAATGAGACAATAAAACAACTGTGCTTGATAGACACATATAGAACACTCCATCCCAAAGATAAAGAATATACATTCTTCTCACCACCACATGGAACATTCTACAAAATTGATCATATCCTGGGACACAAAACAAATTTCAACAGAAACAAAAGAATTAAAATTTTACCTTGTATTTTCTCAGACCATAAGGCACTAAAAGTGGAACTCAACTCTAATAAAAACATTCAACCCCACACAAAGGCATGGAAATTAAACAACCTTCTGTCAATGACAGATGGGTGCAGGAAGAAATAAAACGAAATCATTAACTTCCTTGAGTATAACAACAATGAAAACACAAGCTACCAAAACCTGAGGAATACTGCAAAAGCAGTTTTGAGAGGAAAATTTATCACTTTAGATGCCTACATTTGAAAAACAGAAAGGGAGCACATCAACAAATTTACAAGCCATCTTATGGAACTAGAAAAAGAAGAACAATCTAAGCCTAAATGGAGTAGATGAAAAGAAATATCAAAAATCAAATCACAGATCAATGAAATTGAAAACAAAAGAATTTCAGAAAACTAATGAAACAAGGAGTTGGTTTTTTGAAAAAATAAATAAAATAGATAAAGCATTGGCCAGACTAATGAGAAATAGAA